>VUQR01013488.1:11788-29664 GCA_015108515.1 Hemichromis elongatus | reverse complement strand
CCTTGAAACCATTTTTTTTTTTTTTTCATTGTAATACTCTTTTTCTCTCTGGCTGTCCAAAAAATCCCACAATCTTTGGTCTGTAAAAAAACCACCAGCTTATTTTTAACTGAGGCTATAATCAAAACTAACTATCCTTTAATTTGAAATTCCTTTTTTGTGTTTCTCTGGGGTTTGTGTCCTTATCAAGATACGCTGTTGGAATAGTAATGTGCTATTGTAAGGTGACCTCTAGGGTCTTAAAGGTGCCAATAAATAAAATGTATTATTATTATTTTTAATGCAAAGTAGGGATATTATTTAATTCAGCATCTTTTTAGCTTATTGGCCGCATCACATTAAGAAGAGCTTACTAAAAGTCCAGTATGGATAGGATGTTTGATGACAGCATTATTTAATTAGACTTGAACTAATCAGAGCCTGTCTCTTAAATCTATAACTATGACTGTTGACCTGACAGTTCTAACTTTTAATAATAATAAGCATACTTTTTGACAAAATTTTTTATGACACTGTACCAAGCCTTTTTTGCGCTCCAGTAAGGTTCTGGGGGCTTTCTGTGATATACTGGGCGTTTCTTCTTCACTTACATCTTTCCACTTACTGTTAATATTAGACTCTGGCTCTCTTCCACAGTGTACCTTTCTCCTGTCTTCCTCTCCTCACCCTCAAACAGTTTTGGCAGATGGCTGCCTCTCCCAAACCTTGTTCTGCTCAAGCTTTCTTCCTGGAAAAAGGGAGTTTTCCTTCCTACAGTCACCAAGTGCTTGCTCACAGAGGTCGTCTGTTTGTAGGGGTTTTCTCTGTATTATCATAGGGTCTTTACCTTTAAATATAAAGTGCATAGAGGCAACTGTTGTTGTGGATTGGCCCTAAATAAATGAAAGTGAATCGAATTACTATAGCAACATTCAGAAGTTTGAATGTGTCACTAATTTCTCAGAGATTAATTAGAAATAACCCCAAACCTACAATATCAAATATGGGATTTGACGTTTATTTTCCTCTAAAACATAGGGCTGGTGTAACACTTACTATACAAAGAGCCCTTTTTAAGCAATTCTACTTAAAACATATAAACCTTCTTGTGCCTACCTATTTATTTATACTAGCTATTAGCTCTTAGCTATTTGTGTTTAACTTTTCAAACTTTGGGATAATCAAAGAGTGTTTTCTTTTAACTTGCTTGCTTTCTAAGTATAAATTAACCCATCAACACTATTAATAAATAACATTGTTTACCACATGTGGTTAAAATTATTTTGTATTTCAATGAAATAATACTATGTTTTGTTGTAGTATAGAGCTATAATTACTAAAACTGTTTGCTCTTTATTTACTTGTTTTTATTACCAATAAATCAGAGCACGAGCCCTCCTTGCAGGCCAGTTTAAATCAGCCTGTGTTTGTGCAAATGAATCACTTTAATGGATGTCTATACTGACATGAAATAAAATGATTAGCTGCCTACTAGCTTTGAATAAAGTAAACAGTAAACAAGAGAGAAAGTTTGATTTTAACCAAAGTCCAGCAGCAGAATTGACATACCAGTAAGCCAGCAGCGCTGATGGTAAAAACAGACAAGTTTGTTCATACTTTTAATGACTTTTATTTATTTATTTAGAATAGGACTGAACAGCTGGACGGACTAAAGATGAGCCATTTATGTCTATCCTTTTATGCTAACCACCAACGTTAAGGTTCAACAAAATTTTCATTCATCTAGGTTTTGTCAGTATCAAACGTAACAATTAAAGATGGGTAAAAGAGTTGCAGGTTTGATACCCCTGGCCTAGATGTTAGACTCCAATGATGTGTGAGGACTTATTTCTGGTTCTATAGACATTTTTACAAATTTAGGCCTCTGAGGCTGTTCATGAATCACAGAAAATCCTCATACCTCTTAAATTTCTGGATTTCTTATTCTCTCTGCTAACTAAGGTTGAAACTTTGGTATAGTGTGCACAGGCTAAAACCCTGTCTGTAAGTCTCAGATGTACTCTTTAAGTAAAAACAAGATAAAGATTGGTGTGGTAACTATAAGTCTTATGTAAACCCAAATGCTATACATTAAGGTCTTTATGAAGTACACCAGTAAATTTTAATGTACATCGGGCTTGTGAACATCTCAGTATTCACGAGTTGGTGCGTACAAATGGTCAGCTACAAAGAAGAACTTGAACTATTAAAAACTGAGTCAAGTCTGACGCCGACCGGTTGGTTCTTAACTGTCCCAAAGTGGCCAGTGCACAGCAAATCTTTGTTAGTAGAAACATTACCCTTTCTGTGGCACTGCCCGCAGGTAAAGCTGGATATTTCAACCCCAACAAGACAAAAACAGGCATGTAATGAGCGTTTTAGCCCCATAAGACTACTGGATTTTTGCAGCATATCTTTTCCTCCTCATTGAAATTTGGCATTCTTCAGTCTCAACAATGGCAAAAACATAAAAGCTGAGTTTCTTGTAGCCACTACTATCTTATGTGTTCTTCACAACCAAATGAGGGACAAGATATATTGTGAATAGGGCCTGTTCATACTCTCTTCTCCCCCAGGTGGGTGCTAACTATCACCACTTTGCCTGTACACAGGGCTACATCCACCCCCTCTCTTACGGTCACTGTGCCGAAACCTAGACACCCTCTAGACCCCAGGAGCCTCAGTGCACCCGTACAGTACTGAAATATCAGCCCCCCCATCACCACCCTCCTTCCGCCTTCCTTACCATCTCTTCCCCTTCCCCTACTCCAAACCAACCCCTCCCAGTTTTCATCCTCCAAGCTCCCACACCCTTCCTCACACTCCAACCCCCATCCTCACCATGTAGCTATCCCACTGCCCTGCCATCTCGCAGCATTCCGCGGGCCGTGCACACAGAGGCCTATTGTGTGGGCTGGGAGACGGCGGGAGGCTGTATACAGTCACAGCACCAGAGAAAAGGTGTAGAGCTGAACTGGGCTCAGTATTCCTGCTGTACCTTGACACAGATCTGTAACCTAAGTTGTGCTGGCAAACAGCGCTATTCCTGTAACATCAGTTTAAAGAGAGCTGTATCAATTCATCAGTGATGAATGTCAAATGACTGCTCCACAGCTCTCTTCTGCATTCATGTTTGAAGGTTATACATACTCAGCACTTGTTGGATGCTGTAAATGGTGGCAGTAATTTCCCTAAACCACCAGTATTGCTTCTTTTGGCATTGCATAACTACTTGATATTTATAGTCTTATCACTGGAGTTTGTTGTCTATGATTATGATTAGGGGGTAATTTGTTGCTGTGTGTGACACAGCAACATTGACTTGACACCACAGTGGACAGAGCCAACATGTTCTCGTGCAGAATGGCCCTGTGTACTCCTTTTTGTGTTAAAGACCACTGATTATTGATTCAGCTGGACCGTTAAATTCCTGAAATGTTTTCGTTGTTGGATTCTTTAGCTTTATTGCTGGTTTTCGTGTCCTGTTCAACTTGATGACGACATTTTAAAAATTATTTTATTTAAGCATCTGTTTTGCTAGGTATACGCTAACCTTTAACAATGAAAATCGAACTTCATAGCTCAATGACTGCTTATGTGACTACTTCTGCTGGATCAGTTTTCTGCTTTGAGTGCAATTCCAATATACCAAACCACTCACAGCTCACACAGGTGCAGGTAAGAAGTCAGTTTTAGATCTTTCTTTTCTCTGTGTGGAATGAAGAGGGGCTCTCTAGAAGGTCATGACCCTGAGAATTACTTTCTTCATGACAGACTCCTTTTCAAGCTCACCAACCTGGGTCCATCCACCAGAGAGATATAGTAAAGATCATGCAGATCTTTCATCTCTATTCAACTTCAGCATCACAGGAGATGCTGAAAATCTGGTAAATGGAAATGCTTCAAGATCAGCTAACTGTTGATTGCAGAACATTTCGCCCTAACTTAAAGGCTGGAAGAACTGCCCATTTAACTGGAAAGCCACTTGTTAATTGTCTTTGTCCAAACAGAGAAGAATGTCTGACTGTAATGAGAACGTGACATAGCTGCTGATTGGTCAGCTCAACACTTAAAGGTTGTCTAAAGTCTGCAGTTTAATCCATAATCCAAAAGACTAATTTGAACCAAACAACCCTGCTGACCCACTATTGAGTTGCCATAAACTGAGAGTTTAACTGCAAGTAGCAGTTCATTAATCAGAAAAAAAAACATCTGTTCTCTTTTGCAAGGTATGGATGCATTTCTAATATTGTATATATTGTATTGTATATATTTTTCAAATAAATTTAGCATTACTGTCAAAGTGCTCAATAAATCACGTCAATATGACCAGAGAAAATTAAATGTTGTAAATGATGGGGTTATTCCTAGAACCTTTTGATTGCATCTTGCATGCTGACTAAATCAACTCTCTATTTACCTCCCAGTGCTTTAATCTTCAAAAATCTTATGATCCAAATAAAAACAACCAGTGGGCATCAATCAATTGTTAATGCATATGCAGAGCCCCTTTACTGAAAATATATGTTTTTTGTGTAAATAAAAATCTAGTTTTTGAAGTAGGGATTGCTGTATTGTTCATAAGCGTCAGGATGTTTATCATTGCTCCATGTAGGAGGCAACCTCCTTAACCATCAAATTAAGACCCCCTCCCCGCCCCTTTTTTTCCAATCTGTGTAATTCAGTTGAAGATTCATCTAAAGAAAATGTTTATGTCTAGTCATTTCCCATGTGACCAACATCATCAGATATGTGCCTATTAAAAGATTTTTGGTGTATTTCTTTTAGTTTGTTCACAAGACAGAAATGTGAGTCGCTCTAACACGGGGATTTCATAATGCCCTGACACAGTGGCATGTGAATGACCTGTGCTCTGCTACTTGCAGCTGCCTTTCTAATGTGAAAGTGTAGGTGAATCTCCTAGCCAGACCAGACCAAGCAGGCCAAGGGAAGAAGGAGGGCTTGAGTTAAAAAAAAAATGTCCCTGGGAGAGTAAATGGTGCTGGACTGAGGGGAGGGAGAGGTTCAGGTTTCAGCCTGACAGGGGGTCTGGGGGAAGGACTGGTATTTTGGAATATACGAAGATCCATACAAGGCACAGTGACATAAAACCGCGGTGCCTGCACTGACACAGTGGGTGCAGAGTGCCAGCTGGGGCCCCGTGGTGGATTCCACTTAGATTTTGGAGGGTTTGACTGCATGGTGCCATAAGTCTCCGGGAACACACTTAACATACCACTGACTGAAAGCCTGGTCTCCTCCATCCCTTTATTTCTCACCCAAGCTCTTGCATGTCTAATTTTTAGACATGTTCAGCTTTGTGGACTCAAGGACTGTTCTGCTACTTGTAGCATCCCAAGTTGTTTTACTATCCGTGGTCAGATGTCAGGAAGAGGATGACCGTAAGTTGCAGTATTTTTCTTTTGTACCTCCTTATTTATAATTGAATTGTAATTCTGATTCCATCACTAGTCTTTTCTGTTTTTATCTTTCTATATCTAAAAAATCCAATGAAAGTAAAGTGAAACTGTGGATACATGTTTCTTTTTCTATGTCCACTTTATTTTAAGTTTTTTTTTTTAAGTAGTAATTAAATCTTATCGATGCTGTCTGCTTATAAAATGTCTTCCTAAGGACGTTAATAGATTCCTTTCAGTAGGATAAGTAAGGTTGACAAGGTGCATCTGTGTGGGATGGAGGACCAGGTGAACAAGTGTCTGTTTGTCCTCACCTGGGTCCTACAACTCAGCCTTTCATACTCTGTTTGATTACTTTGTAGTGCAAGTTTCAGTAAAAAAAAAAAAAGAAAGAAAGAAAAGCCTTTAATAGAGCATCTAGGTGGTATTTTTTTTGCCAGTATTGAGCAGAAACACTTTGCCAATGACACTTGACAAATACTTGACAAATAAAAAATAAGTTTACTATTGTTTTAAGACTTGTAGAACTAAACCTTCCCCACAGAGTTTGGCTGGAGCAGTCTAAGGTTTTTTTCTCGATGTTATGTGACAGTGCTTGACCCCAGACTAGCAGGCTCAAAGGGTAGCAGGACAGTGTACACAGCAGGGAGTCAACAGATGATGGACATATAGGTGTATTTTTAGCAAGACAGATTTCTAACTGCTTTTATTTCCGCATCTTCTTGTTTTTAATAGCTTTTGCTTTAATTCTAAAGTTTAATTTTCACTGTTTAGTTCAGGTGGTTTCATTAGCAAGTAGTCAGACTAATCAATCCTGACTTAAACATTCATGTTACAAAGAAAGGCTGTATGTATAAGTATCACTTTGACAAATAGACCCAAAACACAGGCAGCAGGAGTTAGTAGGCCCAGATCTAAGCTGTATAAGCTGCATAATCGAAACAAATCACCCATTCTTAAATCCCCAGCGTGTTTGCACTGGCGCTTAACATAACTATGGGATCCAGATGGAGAAATGTAGAAGGACCCTCTGTTTACTTAAAGCAGCAGCTTGTCAAATTGGGCATGCTGTCCCTATAAGAGAGGGTCATTCATTCGAGCGGCAGAGCAGGCCTGCAGTTTAAATATGCTCAGCCAGTGACGTGAAATGCCTCAATCAGGGCTTCAGACATAACCGCTAACTGTGGCTTGTGTTTACATTGCACTTTATGCTGCTATTAAGCCCTCTTTACGATAACTTAGAGGCATTTCTTTACATATGTTGTGTGCTAAATTTAAAACTTGTAAATTACTGTTGAGCTCCACAGCTACTAATTTACACCAGTGTGTTTTTGGGTCAGATCAGCACCTGTTCATCCGCAACAAAGGACCAAGTCTTCTCACTCCGCATTTCTTTAAAATCACTAAAGCACACTCATATTTTTTCAGACATTTTTGACACTTTTTTTAATGGCCAACCACCCAGTGTTATAGTGTTTTGTTTGTAACCTAATTTCTTTCTTTATGCTTCTTCCATCTACACCCCTCGCCTATATTCAATAATCCCTCCTCTTCTGCTGTTACTCCTCCCACTTCCTTGCCTTGCCCCTTGACCCCTAAATGCTGTTACCTTCCTCTTGTCTAATACTCTCTTCAACCCTCTTATTGCTCCTGTTTCTCCTCTGCCACGTGACCCCTGCTGGCCACCACAGAGGAGTCAGGGGGTTGCATCCAGGATGGCCAGCTGTATAATGATAAGGATGTGTGGAAGCCAGAGCCGTGTCGTATCTGTGTGTGTGACGGCGGAGCGGTTCTGTGTGATGAGATAATCTGCGAGGAGATCAAAGAGTGTGCCAACCCTATCATCCCATCTGGAGAGTGCTGTCCCATCTGCCCTGCTGATACCAGTGCCCCCTTTGGTTGTAATTTATTTATTCACATACCCATAAATAAATTACTCTTTTAGCCCGCACTCATCTCTTTCCTGCTAACACTTTTGAATGGGGAACTGCCACTGGATCCAAATAGTCTGCCTGATCAGGACTAGAGTGGTTACTGATTTGTGGCTGAGAGCAACTATCATTTTTTGACTGCACTTAAATATTTTTATAAATTTGATATTTCTAACAAGAAAAAGAAATCCGTTGCCAGCCATTGTTCCCTGTTCCAGAGTGACTTTTTACATGGTTTTATGGAAACTAGATAAGCAACATGATCAGGATTTTTTTGCAGTCCCAGTGAAAGTCTTTTCATGTGGGATTTGGATCCTGTCATGTGCTTTCTGATCCGCACATAAACCAGCGGAGACGCTTCTGCTCAATTTAACACAAAGCTGAGATGAAGTTCTCATATTGTGGAAGAACTCAATGATTCATTTGACCTATTTTGAGGCCTTCTACATATTTACATAGTCTCCTGAAGGTTCTTCCAATCTTTCATGTCAAAAGGACTGTAAATATGTGTTTTCTCAAAGTTTCACATTTTTGTGAACAGCTGCTGTACTCTTGCACTGTCTTCAAAAACCTGCTGTTAAATTCATATTACTTTTTTAGTAATCAAGAAGTTGGAAGACAGAATTTTTATGATTTCAACCAAACTGTAGAATTGCTTCTTCTTTTGCTAAGAAGTTTAGGAAAGTTATGGGCCTCTCAAGTTCTAATGTTCAGGGTTCTTTCCAGATTGGTTACAAATTTGCTATAAAAAAATTATCAATTTGACTTTACAGTGTAAGATACACATCTTAAAACAAACTAACTAACAGCAGTTGCCCTTCTTCATGAAATAAGCCAACTTTTTTCATTATTTACATTTTGCATAATTGAGTCTAAACCTTCATCTCTTAGTCCGTGCTTGTTTCTGCTTCATCTCTTGCATCAGTAATATAATCTGGATGGGTTTTATGCGTTTGGGTTTGGTAAATGTTATTTGATCACTTCAGCATCTTTGGATTTCCCTACAGGAAATCCTTCTCTTCTACTCTTCAGAGTAGCTTTTAAATTAATCATGTGTTTGAAATTTCACTTAAAGGTTTAACTTTTAATAATGCGCTTTCTTTCCTCTCATTCCTCCTTCTGCATCGTCAGAAACGATTGGTGCTAAGGTGAGTCAATGATCTCCAGCAACTTATGCACACAAATTATATTTTCTTGCAGCAGTGGTGCAATGAACTGTCAGACAACTCATGCAGTTTGATTCATTTATCATTCAGGGCCAGAAAGGAGAACCAGGAGACATTGCAGATGTAAGTATGGACATTGTTCACTTTTATTTGAATGGAACTACAGGATTTAAATATCTGATCAACTGCCCATTTATGTTCATAATGTTCACCCATAAAAATCACATGCTTTTTTCCAAACTTTATCACTGGTTCTATCTTTTATAACCCACTTTCGCTTGAACTTTAAATGCATTTTCCCTTATTAGTTTCTTATGTTTCTCATGAATGAGAAACTCATTGTGAATGTTTCTTTCTATTAAATGAGGAAAAACCCTGCATTCCTGGGACATAATGAACCCAATCAAATCCTCTTAGATCTTCTCAGCAACTTTGCTCCAAGTGCACATGTCAAAAGAAAAAAAGCCAGCCAAATTAGAGGTTAAAGGAGGTGGTGGTCGTACAAAAACTTGTCCTGTCAAATGAAATCCTTTTGATGTTCACCTCCTACGAAGCTGGAATGTTTTCTAATGTTAGGAAGTTCAAACCTGGTACAAAACCACCAGTTATGACACCAATGGAGAGTCAGTTATGACAAAATCCACAAAAACAAAGTGTTTCTTTTTTGTCTGTCTGTAGGTTGTAGGACCAAGAGGACCACCAGGTCCTATGGTAAATATAAAAAATGTGGCTTTTTTCTCCATATTTACATGCTTCACAACAATGTAAACTTTGTTCTCAATAGGAACCTTAGCAGTTTTGTGAATGCTGCTGAGGCTTTTATGTTTGTTTTTGTAGGGCCCCCCAGGTGAGCAGGGACCACGAGGAGAAGCTGGCGATAAAGGTGATAAGGTAAGAAACAACAAAATGTGTCCAAAAAAACTTTCACCAATCTTTCAGCACTGAGTCCTCAGATACTGAGTGAAGCAGCATTATCAAAACTGGGAGAATGGCCTTTAGACTTTTGCACTTATGTTATTACAACGGAACACATGCAAAACATATGACAGCTAATTTGTAGAAGAAATTAAAAATGTAACAGCAAACAATGAGAGCCATTTATAACTTATTATTATCGGAATTAGGCAGTATATTAAAGAAAGGGAAAAGAAATTATTCAGTGTAAAATCCTAATTTTTTTTGATGCAACAGATGGATGAAGTCACACAGATGGTGGTTTTTTGTAAAATCTGCTTTATTGCTCATTTTGGTAACTCCTTTCCCTTCCCTACTCTCCTTTTGTAGGGAAATCCTGGACCTCGAGGAAGAGATGGGGAACCTGGCACCCCCGGAAACCCCGGCCCACCTGGCCCACCTGGACCACCAGGACTCGGAGGGGTGAGAATAAGGATCGTAAAATATGGCATATAAAAAATTTGAGCAATAGCCACTTTATCACAATAATTTATCATTAATGTGTAAATGTTTCTATTTGGCATCTTCTATTCGGCTGCACTTGACTTGTTACAAGAGCACAAAAACAGACCACAAAATGTATAATTTATGAAAGTAGAAAGAGGAAAGAAGAGGAAGAAGTCACAAAAAGGTGAACAGAAAAAAAAACAGGTGGGCACATTGACACCTGTTTAAGAAGCAAGATGAGTGAAAATAGAGGGAACAGGAACAGGAACAGGTGTAAACCCCATTCATGGGACAGATGTTCCGTTCACATTACTATTTGTGGCTCACTTATAAACTGACTCTTAGTCTTTTCGTGTGTTTACAGAACTTTGCTGCTCAGATGGCTCAGGGTTTTGATGAGAAGGCTGGAGGAGCTCAAATGGGTGTGATGCAAGGACCAATGGTATGTAGTGCTGGGTGCATCTAACATGGTGACTGTATGTTTACAGTTTCAGCATGAGAAAAAACGCTGCAAACATTAAATAGTGTTGCCGATATTCAGCTGGTCTCCAAGTCGCTGAAAATAATTACTGAAAAATAACCAGTATCTCACGCAGATTACTGCAGTGCTGCCACCTTGTGCCTCAACAAGTTCTTCCCAACACAAAGACTTTATATGACTTTTTAAAATCATGCTTTCTGAACTGAACGCTGAATGTGCACACAAATATAAATAGATTACATAAATAGTATTAGTGCCTCAGTGGACACATTACATAAAATAATGAAATCTTTCTATGAAAGGTTTTGAACTGGAAACCAATGTTTAACATCAAATATTTTTCTTAGCTGGGACAAGGTTTAAATTTGACTTTACTCTTACTAGTTCTGAATGATTAATGTTTAATTGGTCAAACCTGTATTAACTGACAATACTTGTATTCATTTGGTGAATTTGTTCAACCACTTGTTAAAATAAATATTGTCAGACTGATGTTCTGTGTATTTGTTGTGTTTTTTTTTGTAGGGTCCCATGGGTCCTCGGGGTCCTCCTGGGCCTAGTGGAGCTCCTGTAAGTACTTTGATCACAGCCCAAATTATTATATGATTGGGTTTTATAATCGAATAGCTTATTTGAACACATTTCTGATGCTTTGAATTATCATCTGGTACAATAGGGGCCACAGGGTTTCCAAGGCCCCCCAGGAGAGGCTGGAGAGCCCGGTCCTGCTGTAAGTATTAGTATCAATGCCCAGAAAAAATCTGGAAGCCTAATAAATGAGTTGAGGTGCTTATGAGGTGTAAATCTTGGGGTTTGCCAACAACACATACACTGGAAAAGACGATACAGATTATAAATGCCATGACTGTTAAAGATTTACTATTATCTTAAATTTTAGGACCAAATTGAAGGTATTAATGGCATATTAAGGCGGAGATATATTTTACATAACATATGAATTTTTGTCTTTTATTACCGGTACTCTTGCTTTTCTTTAATTCAGGGACCAATGGGACCTCGTGGACCACCTGGACCTTCAGGAAAACCAGGAAGTGATGTGAGTCATCCTCATAGCAAACTTCAAAACTTTTTGCTTAGTTATTTTTCACAACCTATCCCACCTCCATAATGTACTTCAGTTATACACTCTATGTGCCACCAGGGGGCACTGTGTATCTCCTAAAATTACCAATGAACACTGACCACAATACACGGCCTGCACACACAGTACACTTAAGGGCCATTGCAGCTACATCTTATCTTGCAGCTAAAAAGCTCCAGCATGTAATCCTAAATTTTGATCTGGGTTTTTAGGGTGAATCTGGCAAACCTGGCAAACCTGGTGAGCGTGGACCTGCAGGGCCTCAGGTGGGCAAATAATAATTATTTAAATATTTTTTACTGAATACTTAACCACAAAAAAACTTTAATCCTTTGCTGCATAATTGTTTTTATTTCAGGGAGCTCGTGGATTCCCTGGTACTCCTGGACTTCCTGGCATCAAAGGACACAGAGTGAGTGTTTCAGTTCAGTTGCTTGCGTCACTAAACTGTGGCTGCTCATTGATTGCATGCCGTGACTGACTGATGTGTAAGTCCTGATTATGAGCTTTCTTTGTAGGGTCACCCTGGTCTAGATGGAGCTAAAGGAGAGACTGGTGCTGCAGGAGCCAAGGTAAGGTCATTTTTGTGACAGTCTGGGTTTCCCAGACATAAAACTTCCGCAGCTTATTTCTGCTACTTTGTGCTTACTGATGGTAATTTTTTTCCTCTTAGGGTGAGGCTGGTGCTCCTGGAGAGAATGGTGCCCCTGGATCCATGGTGAGTTGCCACCATTGCTTTTTCTAGTCTGCAATGCTTTGAACTTTCTGACAACATCAGTAAGAGCATTATAGATTTGCATAGCGTATTAGGCTACAGCAATAGTATAAATAATGAAGATATTTATATATAAATCATTCTTTAATAGGGTCCACGTGGTCTGCCTGGTGAGAGAGGACGTCCTGGAGCTGCTGGAGCCGCAGTAAGTAACATTTTCACTGCTGCTTAAGGCTATTCAACAGGAATTTATTTCACATTTGCTATTTATTATGGCTTTGAATCTTCTAGTAGATCATCATAACATCATGAGTTACCCACTTGGATGAACCAAACTAAATTGACCTGTCTTTGCTGTCCTTAGGGTGCCCGTGGAAATGATGGCTTGCCCGGCCCTGCCGGTCCACCTGTATGTATCATAGTCGCCGCTCTGTGGCCATTTCATGCTGTGGATTTTTCTTTAATCTGTTTCCTTTGATCTGATGATTCTTGTTTATTTCTTTACAGGGACCAGTGGGTCCTGCTGGAGGTCCCGGTTTTCCAGGATCCCCAGGAGCAAAGGTTTTTACAGAACATATCATTCAGGAAAAATTTGCTGTTGAAGAGCTTGTGAATTAAAATAAAACATAAAAAAAGACACAAGAGCCACTTCATCAATCTTTGTTCACTCTGGTTATATGACACTACATTCCAGTTTTCCACAACACTGTAGGTTTAGTTATTGTTATTTTTTTATAGACAATTATACAACTTTGTCGAACTTCTCTTCTTGGTAAAGAAGATAAACTAGCCTTCAAATTCTTTTTAAATGTAGTTGACCTATTTTGAATAACTCCCATACACAATGAAACAACAGTATTATATTCAGCTCTATGACAGGGAGGCAGCTCAAATAAATGTACAACCAATACCTTTTTTTCTATGCTAACACTAAATTCATTGTGCCTTTTTTAGGGAGAAGCTGGTCCTACTGGCGGCCGTGGCCCTGAAGGAGCTCAGGGGCCACGTGGAGAGGCTGGTACCCCAGGATCTCCTGGACCTGCTGGAGCATCGGTTTGTTTGCCATCACTGTTCCTAAACATCCAGACTTTGATTTTGATTCATTTTTCATTCATCAGCTTGTTGTTAACATAAAGTTTCTTGTTCTGTGCAGGGTAACCCTGGTACTGATGGTATTCCCGGAGCTAAAGGATCTGCTGTGAGTTTCACTTTTTTTTTTTTTTTACTGGTTTTGATGTCTCTCTCTAGTTTAAATTTCATTTAATAAATATTTTTCCTCAGTCTTATTATTTGATTTTTTTTCTTTTCTCAATAAAGGGTGCTCCTGGTATTGCTGGTGCTCCTGGATTCCCTGGCCCCCGTGGCCCACCTGGACCTCAGGGAGCAACAGGACCTCTAGGGCCCAAAGGACAGTCTGTAAGTCAGCTGAGATAGTCTGAATTTATATTAAATTTAAATATTTTGTAATGTTGTGATTATTTATTATTGTGGCTGCCTTCTTTTCTTGTGTTGTTCAGGGAGACCCAGGTCTTCCTGGATTTAAAGGTGAAGCTGGACCAAAGGGAGAGCTTGTGAGTTATTGTTTTCAAATTTTTGTGAAATATACATGTCCAGATAAAACTTTTATGTGGCATTATACCCTAGAGTAGATTCACTGAAAGATCTTTATCTTTTTCAGGGTCCTGTTGGTCCTCTAGGTCCTCCTGGCCCTTCCGGGGAAGAAGGAAAGAGAGGTGCCAGGGGAGAGCCTGGAGGTGCTGGACCAATTGGACCTCCTGGAGAGAGAGTAAGTGATCAGGACATGCATTACATGTTTCTGGTCACATTTGACTAATAACAAGGGTAAACACGGTTAGAGTATGCACAGTCTAATCAAATATATCTTTATTTCTGTGATTCCTCCCAGGGAGCCCCTGGAAACCGTGGTTTCCCTGGACAGGATGGTCTTGCTGGTGCAAAGGTTGGTCCCTGCAGAATGAGATCTTTTGGAAAATTATAATCATTTTATCTCACTGATACTACTGTGCTGCATGACAAAGATACTACAAGTGATTTTTATAACAAGTATAACAAGTTTCCACCTTTGGTCTTTTCTTCTTCAGGGTGTCCCTGGGGACCGTGGTGTTCCTGGTGCTTCTGGAGCTAAAGGTGCTACTGGAGAACCTGGACGCACCGGCGAGTCTGGTCTCCCCGGAGCCAGAGTGAGTCTTGCGTCTTTTTGCTGTGTTTCAAATTTTTATGGATTTTGTTGGATGTTTACTGTGCAGGTTTTTTATGGCTGATTTGATTTTGATTTTAATGGAACTGACAATCTCTGCTGCTTGTTCCCTTCACGCAGGGTCTTACTGGCCGTCCAGGAGATGCTGGTCCTCAAGGCAAAGTTGGACCCGCTGTAAGTACAATATTAATTACATTTATTGTTAGATGTTCACCTAATGATTTGAATAGAGTTTTAGAAGAGCAAAATTAACAGAAGAGGAAGTAATTGTGATTTATAGATTTACTTCGATGAAATTACTTTAAAATTACAATAATAGAGTGCCTGATTCAGTCATCACTTTACAATGTGCAAAACTGCTATACATATACATTACACGTCACTGGAACTCAATAAGGACAACATTTAAAAGACTAGAGGTTCTAAAAAACACAACGTTTGTATTCAGTAGGGTTACTAACACCATAATCTACAGTTTCATTGTTGCTTTATGGAAATCATAAAGATTAAACAGAGCAAAATGTTTAAAACTTTCTGCAGCCTTTTTAGACTTAAGAAGAATTTTTATATGACTGGCACAATAATCCTCAGTGTAAAATCATTATAACATAGAAGTTTCTGATCCAGACTAATACCTGCTGATTTACAGTGTTTATCTGTGATTTTGACAGGGTGTCCCTGGTGATGATGGCCGCCCTGGCCCACCTGGTCCTCAGGGAGCCCGTGGTCAGCCAGGAGTGATGGGATTCCCTGGACCAAAGGGAGCCAATGTAAGAGTCTGAAGGTTTCTATAACAATAGACAAGCAGCACTTCCACGTCTTATGATGCTGTTCTTATCCCTTTGAGCCCCAGTGCTGAAGATACTTCCTACAGTTTATAGTGTATGATTTCTCTTTGACAGGGTGAGCCTGGAAAGCCTGGAGAGAAGGGACTGGTGGGTCGCCCTGGTCTGAGAGTAAGTATAGCTTTCTATAAGTGCTTAACCATCATCGTTTTCTCTCTCTAGATAATTTTTCCTGACTAAAGTGCTCTTTGATCAGGGTCTGTCTGGAAAAGATGGAGAGACTGGTCCTGCTGGCCCTAATGGGCCTGCTGTAAGTATTCTGTATAATAACACGTTTTGAGAAATTTTTATAACCAGCAAACAGATTTTTATGTTTGACTATCAAATGTCAAACATCGATCAAATGTGTTTGCATCTATCAATTTAGGGACCTGCTGGAGAGAGAGGAGAACAAGGACCTCCTGGACCTCCTGGCTTCCAGGTAAGATCGTTTTATGACCCATCCCATCATATAACTTTTGGTAAAACCAAAACATGCACACAATGTCCATGCCTTAAACATTAGAAACATGAGTAATTATAAATTCAGTAGGTATTCAAGCTAAAGGAGGATCACCTTTTATGGATTTAGACATCACAGTTTTTACAAACACCTTAGAATCATGTATTATTAAAAAAAAAGGCTTAAAGATAATATCCTAGTCCTGATGGCATTTCACTAACTACTTTGCTATCATGGGCAGGGCCTACCTGGACCATCTGGCGCACCAGGAGAGGCTGGAAAACCTGGAGAGCCGGTGAGGTTTTACTCTATGCAAATAATTTTTTGTGCCTGCAGTTATCTCTTTTCCGACAAACATATCAGCCACAAAGTATCTTACAGTACACGTGACACTACCTACATGCAAAACACATTTAATGGGAAACTTTCTGCTAAAATAATACTACCGGTATGTGGAACACATCACTACGATATTATATAGCTGTTCTATATGGCAATAAGGTATCAGGAGTAAAAGATAACTAAACAGCCTCTGGTTTATGATAGTAAAGAAACGATCTTTAGCTTATTCAGTGTTATCCTAGTGCAACTTTACTTGTCATAAAAAGTCAGTGTGTATACACAACAATAGGACAATAAAATGTTGACGGTTATTTCTAAAAGACAGAAGTAATCCTATAATTTTTTGTAAACTTTCAAATCACAAAATGCCTTATTAAATGCCAAAAAAGATTATGTTAATTTGTTAAAGTATTATTAGTGTAACATTTTTTTTAGGCTGTTTTTATAGTGTATAATTTAGTTTTTTAGTTAAGTGGCTGCTGTAACAACTTTTTGATGAATACATAATCTCTTTATTAAAAAGCAGAGTGGTCTACATGTTTATTAGTCCTTTATTTATCCAGGTAAAAAACTCATTGACATTAAAAATCTAATTTCCAAGAGAGACCTGACATCATGACAACTTTATCTTTAGTTACGTAATATTTATCTTTTCAATGTGAGCATGTAAAACTCTTTCTGTTGCCAAGTTTTAAGTGTTAAAAAAAAAACAAAAAAACAAGTTTGTTCTTTCTGCAGGGTCTTTCTGGAGAGGGTGGAGCTCCTGGTGCTGTTGGACCCAGAGTGAGTTTCCACTATTTATGTGTATCACATGTGTGCATCGTACTAAAGTTTGCTGTTGGTTTCATATAAGTAATGTTTTTGTATTGTTTTTGCTGAGCTATTCCTTATGTGCTTTGCTTCTCCTACTTATCCAATATCTCTTTGTCTTCTTACAGGGCGAACGTGGTTTCCCTGGTGAGAGAGGTGGTGCAGGACCCCAGGGTCTTCAGGGACCTCGTGGACTTCCTGGAACACCAGGCAGTGACGGACCCAAGGTCAGTGGATGACTCAGACTAACTTTTGGTTGCAGGTTCAAGATTCATAACTGCCTTTCTTACATGCAGATGAATATCCACGATACCATTTAATGCCACACTATTTCATCTGCTAATGTTTTTATTATTCATGCCTATAGTCAATGTTCAGCTTTAAAAAAAAACACCACACAAATCTGTGCTGATTACATTTAAGGTTGTGACTCCAGAACAAGATAATATCATCACTGTCACCTTAAAATATAGTCTCTAGTCTCTGCTATTTGCTTGACAGCCTCACAGCATCAACTAGACTGACAAGAGCTTTGTCACAACCCACATCAAACCAGAATGTGTCACATTTACGTCACAGTTTCTACTCAGTTAAACAAAAGAGATACGATCTCCTGATTAGTAAAGTGTGAATGTGCTGATGTGCAGATTTTCTTACCTTTGAACGAGCTAAGACTGTCTGTTCCTCCATATTTTCCAGTCTTTGTGTGATGTTATTGTACATATTATTCGTTTTCTTATCTAACTCTCAGCAAGTAACACAGTAAGCGCTTTTCTCAAAACATCAACTTTTCTCAACATGAAATAAGAAGAAATTGGCAAATGAAAAAAAAAAGCAAATTAAAGTCTGTTTATTTTCAGGTGTAAATGTTTAACATTTGCAGCCTTGGTCAACTCGTTTTCTGCAACACAACATAATTTAAATGACTGAGACTTTTCCAAAAGTTGTTTTTTTTTTTTTTTTTTATCTAATAAGCTTGAATGAAAGTTTTATTGAGGTTTTTTTTTTTTTTAATTTCTATAATGAA
>VUQR01013488.1:0-11768 GCA_015108515.1 Hemichromis elongatus | reverse complement strand
TTATTTTTCAAATTTTTTTTTTTTTTTTTTTTTTTATCTAATAAGCTTGAATGAAAGTTTTATTGAGGTTTTTTTTTTTCATAACTTCATCAAATAGACAAGAAAGATGAACGATTTGGATTGACAAGTGCTCTCCTAATCATGGTCCTTCTTGCTTTCATCAGGGAGCTATTGGACCAGCTGGTTCCCCTGGAACCCAGGGACCCCCAGGCCTGCAAGGTATGCCAGGAGAGAGAGGAGCTGCTGGTATCTCAGGACCCAAGGGAGACAGAGTAAGTGACAGATTCTTTATTTTCACTTTATGAAATGCTTAATAAGTGAAGATGTAGCAAGCAGTAGTATTTAAGTAGTGTAAAAAAAAATAATGCAGTATTTAAAGTGCAGTATATTCTGTATGATTAAAACGCAGCTTATCTTTTTGTCCAACAGGGTGACAATGGTGCAAAAGGAACTGAGGGTGCTTCTGGAAAGGATGGTGCTAGAGTGAGTTCAAAACATATCCTTGATCTCTTTTTTATGTTTGATAGACCTTTACAGTTTAAACCCAGTAAATTATTCACCAAACAAGTGTAACATAGAGTGACACGTACACTGTGCTCTGTGTTTCCTCCTCTTTCTTAGGGGTTGACTGGTCCTATTGGTCCTCCTGGCCCAGCTGGACCCAATGGTGCCAAGGTAAAAAAGTATTTATTTGCTTTGTTATGTGATTAAATAGGGATTTAAATTAGAATTCATATTGTTTAATAACCATTTTAGTTGTTTGAATGACAGTTTCCCTTTTATCCAGGGTGAGACTGGACCTACTGGGCCTATTGGTGTTTCTGGTGCTCGTGGTGCTCCTGTAAGTACCTCTTCTTGTGTTCAAGTATCAGTAGCAAAGAAAAACTATGCATCAGACTGATGAGGTCTGATACAGAGGTCTGGGTTTACATTATTAGAGCTCTTTCTCAATAAAAAAAATTCCATCTAGAGAAGGGCCCCAATAATTTAGCAGTTTTAGTCCAGCTTGTGCTGTGTTTAGGACCAAAGACAGACTTGCCTTTGGTTCTACTTAACCAGATCTCATATTGAACAACAGGTCTGCTGTCACTCACACATTGACATCATTATAATAACATAATGGGTGGATCAATATGCAGGATTGCACATTAAAATCACTGTCCATAGAATAAGCAACAACCTTCTTATGCTTTCACAGGGTGACCGTGGTGAGGTTGGTCCTCCTGGGCCTGCTGGCTTTGCTGGACCTCCTGTAAGTAAAGTCCCATGGAATTAAAAAAAACAAAACAAAAAAACAAAACAGAACACTTTTGATATTCAGCTTGTATCTTTATCTGATAAATATATTTAGGGTGCTGATGGTCAGCCTGGTGCCAAGGGAGAGCTTGGTGAGAGTGGACAGAAAGGAGAGTCTGGTTCTCCTGGACCTCAGGGACCATCTGGTGCTCCTGGACCTGTGGTAGGTATTTAAACAAAAAAATAACGTCTTGTAACCCGTTACTATGTATCTACTATCTGTTTGATTAATAAACACTAGTGAAAGAAATACATTGCACAGTGTTGCACAAACACCTTTACATTATTTCAGAGCAGGGGTAGGTTTTCATGACGGAGTACCAATTTATGGAGCCTGTATATGTGACTGGGCCAAACAGAAAAACACTGCACGTAAAACACTTTCAGTCAGTAGTTGTATGGTAGTTTCCATTTGTCACTTTTGAACTAGTTTATAGTTTTTTAAAATGTAGTCGGGTGGCCATTACATTTCTATATACCAGCATGATCAGCTGATTTAATTTCAGCTGGTTTAATATTCATCCAGTAGTGCATCCTTTCCTGAGTGGCCTCACTGCCTCATTTTACCAAACCTGTTTTAAAGTTATTCTACTGTGACATCAACATGATCATTCCTCTTTTTCAGGGACCTACTGGTGTAACTGGATCTAAAGGAGCACGTGGTGCTCAGGGAGCTCCTGTAAGTAACTCTTACATACACAGTTGGGTTTTTTGGGGTCAGAAACAAGAATTAAAACTTCTTAGTAAAAAATATGAAACGATCAAAGTTAACCAAGGTTTTAATTCTGCTTTTTTATGTCATCTGGTAATAAATTGATTATTCAAAGGTTTACAACATTTAATATTGAAAAAAATATTAACCAGACAAAATAAAATTTCTGTACATGCAATCTTGGACACGAAAAAGGCACATTTTAGATAAGTTCAGTTTGGTCTTTATTAACATCCCATAGAGACAGATACACATATAATGATAAGACAAACATAAAACAAAGCAAATAAAAAAAAAATCTAGTGTGTTCTCATTGCAACTTACGAAAATCGAAAATTCAAAACTTTAAAATGTTCTTAAGAAGTGATTTTTTTTAACGATCAGAGTTTGCTGGGAACATATGAATATTTATAGCAGTTACGCCTTATCTTTATGTAGTCTAAAGTGTGAGCCTGAGGCTCAGATTGCTGTGTGATAGCACAGTTTGATCTTAAACATTTCTGTCACGCGGATCAAAAAGGCTTCTTTGTTTGCTTCCTATAATCTTTACTCTGGTGAGACAATTGTGGGGGCCGCTGCAGCTGCTGTGAATAAACATCAGATCAATAGAAGATTATAAAACAAAAACTGCAGCCTTGAATTTAAAAGTGTTTAAAAACTCTTTCTTGGCCTAATGATGAAGTTTGAAATATCCATGGTTTTATGTGAAAAACCTACCAACAGAAATGTGTAAATGTCTTTGATACCAACTTAACTCCTCTTCAGTGTTGAGATGAGCGGATAGACTCCATCAAGTTAATATTCAGTGTGTATAGGAACTAAATCAAGTTAAATAAAGAGTATTTGCAAAACACACTGGACTTTACAGAGGACTCTGAAAAGCCATCCATCCATCCATCCATCTTCTGAACCTATGGGGTCTATCCCAATTGTCATTGGGCAAAAGGCAGCGAAACAGACATTCATTAATACGTACAGTCACCTACAGCCAATGTAGAATCACCACTTAACCTAAATGACAAATTTTTAGGCTGTGGGAGGAAGTCTGAGTGCCCAGAGAGAACCAACACAGGTACACGTGGAACATACAAGGTTTTGTTCCTATACTTGTACCACCTATACTCTGTTTACTATTACATTTAGACAACCCCGTCCCACGCCCCTCCAAAAAAACTAAACAAAAACTCCAAACCTTGAATTTGTGACTCCTACACTGATGAGTGTTATGGCCGATGAGAGCATTTTGGTGGATATGGTTTTGTGTCTTTGGGTTCCTTTGGGCCTGAACACCAACCATGTCATCAAATCATGAAATGAAGGGAAGTCACTCAAATGGATATTGTTATACCCTTTCAGCAGCATCACAAAGAACAAATCTCAGATTCCACTTAAGCTATTTTGTTGGTCTGTGATGAACTGAATTCTACTCTACTCAGATACGATGCCTACAACTAATATCTATTTTTTCCGTTAACTTTGCATCCGTCTGTATAATATATGACCAAAAGTACGAGGCCACCAATACATTATATGTATACCGCCATGGAAATCAATGCTATGAAGCTCCTAGTACACAGTTTTTGTGCTGATTTTAATGCCCAATGAAGGAGAAGAACTTATTCAATTAACAGAGCAATGGCGACTAGTACACACCATGTGACTGCAACTTTTCTTGGTCTGCGGTTTTATAATAATACCACTTAACCAAAGTTAATTGTGGAATATCTAAAATAGAAGAAATTTCACAGACTGATTTGTTGCAGTGATGGCATCCCATTGCAGAACCACCGCAAAATTTAGTATGCTCTTTATACAAATGATTCTTTTTACAAATGTTTGTGAAGGCAAACTGTGAGATTTGGTGCTTGTTTTTATAAACCTCTGGTAATGGAAATGAAAACACCTAAATCAATTACTTAATACATCAAAAGAATTAGGAGAATTTTCTCAACATAAAGTAACAATAAAATCTTAACGTTTCAGAAAAATTCAGATTTAGGATTACCATATCAGAACAGGTCAGTGGGCCAGGACAAATTCATGTTTACTGATCTCTTTCTCCTTGATAGGGTGCCACAGGTTTCCCTGGTGCTGCTGGCAGAGTTGGACTTCCTGGTCCTAATGTAAGTATTTTGTCAATAACAAACTGCATGATGAAATTAGTCTCTTTTTGTATTTTTGCTCTTACTCAGTGAAATTCTGTCTTTTCATCAAAGGGTAACCCTGGCCCTGTTGGTCCTCCTGGCCCTGCTGGTAAAGATGGACCAAAGGGTGTTCGTGGTGATGCCGGCCCTCCAGGAAGACCAGGAGATGCTGGGCTTCGTGGACCGCCAGGCCTACAGGGAGAGAAAGGAGAGCCCGGAGAGGAAGGGAAGCCTGTGAGTTTAATTTTGTACTACATAGGATGTACAACTGGAGACAAAATCCAGTCTGAATCACCTGCTATATTAGCTAGATATTCACCGTATTTCATGACTCAGCCATCTCTGTCTTGACTCCGTAGGGTTCTGAAGGGCCCTCAGGTCCCCAGGGTTTGGCTGGCTCCCGTGGTATTGTTGGTTTGCCTGGTCAGCGTGGAGAGAGAGGCTTCCCTGGTCTTCCTGGACCTTCTGTGAGTGATTTTGATTGCACATGAAACATTTAGCTCGGTTTAGCTTTCATGTAAGCCGTGTGAAAACTGACACTGGTCTAATTTGAAAATCTGGATGTAGATTTTTCCAGAATTACAGTTATGGTTTGTTTTATTCAAGAATTGCGTTAAACTTGTCAGAGATAAGCCCTCCTTATTTGCAGTACATTCAAATAAAGTGTGAGCTTTCTGATTACATAGTTGATTTTCAAAGTACGAGGTCAGAGAATTATTTTGGGCCTTAAATGTCAAAGGTTAGATTGAAACATAAAAATATTTCCTGTGTGTAGGGAGAGCCTGGTAAACAGGGAGCTTCTGGTTCTGCTGGTGACCGTGGACCTCCTGGACCAGTTGGGCCTCCTGGACTTAGTGGACCTGCTGGGGAACCTGGTAGAGAGGTCAGGACTGAACTTCAATAACAACAAAAAAACATATTTACAATACAGGAAATAATACAATCATCTTAATCTATCAAATCAATGCATGTTAAATAACAAAAAACATGCTTCTATTTCTCAGGGTACCCCTGGATCAGATGGACCCCCTGGTAGGGATGGAGCTCCTGGAGTCAAGGTGACAGATGTCATCCTCACTGAAATACACAGAACCAATTTACCAACTGGTTCAAATTGTCGTTAACCTGCATCAACGCCTTCTGTTCATTTGCAGGGAGAGCGAGGTAACACCGGTCCTGCTGGTGCTCCCGGAGCTCCTGGCCGCCCTGGTCCCCCTGGCCCTGTAGGACCCCTGGGCAAGCAGGGAGACAGAGGAGATGCTGTAAGTATCACAAAACAGCATAAAAACCCCATGCACAGTGTAATTTTAAATGGCAACCATACCTAATATTTCTTTTTTAGGGTACTCAAGGACCTGGAGGACCTCCAGGACCAGCTGGGGCTAGAGGAATGGCTGTAAGTATGATTAAGTCAAAATGTATTTTATCATTAAGTTTTTATTTTATTTGTTTGAGATTTTATTTGATTAAAACTGCCACATATACAAATCCATGAATGTTAAAACATGAACTTTTATTTTAGGGGCCCCAAGGACCACGTGGAGACAAAGGAGAAGCTGGAGAGGCTGGAGAGAGGGGACAGAAGGGTCACCGTGGCTTCACTGGTCTGCAGGGTCTTCCTGGACCCCCTGTAAGCACTTTTATGCACTTCTAATAGCTCATCCATTCACTGCCGTTTTCCGTCTTTCTCCTGATATCTTATCATCTTTGTCCCGATAGGGTCCAGCTGGAGATTCTGGAGCTGCCGGACCTGCAGGACCAAGCGGCGCTAAGGTGAGCAAACGAACCAGAAGAGATGAAAAACTCTTGTTATATTTCCGTCCTGCACCTTTAACACAGAAAATATTTGATGGTAATGAAGGGCACAGGTTAACGCTTTTGTAATTCTTCAATCACCTAAAGAAGACGGGGACAGGAAAGGCCGTGTGCTTTAATTACCCACCGCTGTGATAAGATGGGAAGCTCAGGCATTTTGTAATTACTCTCTGTGAGGAAAAGTGGCAGACAGACAGGGGGGGACTGTGATTTGTGAAACCCACTCCTGCTGAGATCGGAAATGGGTTTCAATCTCTGTTCTTGATTAGCTAAGCACTAAGCATGATAAGAAAAATGAAGGGAAATGTCACCATACAAATATTCTTCATGCATAATAAGGCAAAGGGTCTGAGGGTAATAGAGAGAAACTGCTGGTGCATTTGATTTCCTTTATCAGATTTTCTTATCCAGACTACACTGTGGATCTGAATAAATAACAAAGTTTCACGCTTTTAACAAAAAAGCCCAAGTTCACTAAATGAAACTGCTTTTCATGTTTTCATCCTCTCGTTCTGTAGGGACCCCCTGGACCAGCTGGACCTGCTGGTAAAGATGGAAATAATGGACAGCCCGGCCCCATTGGACCTCCTGGACCTCGTGGACGCTCTGGAGAATCTGGTCCTGCTGTATGTAACATGTCATGAGAAAAATAATCTACAACCCAATAAGTCTGCATCCTATTCTATTTCATTCAGGTCTGATTTCTTGCTTTCGCTTCCTTCCAGGGTCCTCCTGGTAATCCCGGACCCCCTGGTCCTCCTGGGCCACCTGGCCCTGGCATCGACATGTCTGCCTTTGCTGGCTTGGGTCAGGTGGAGAAGGGCCCCGATCCTCTCAGGTACATGAGGGCTGATGAGGCGTCCAGCTCTGTGAGGCAGCATGACATTGAGGTCGATTCAACACTAAAGTCCATCATCAACCAGATTGATAACCTGCGCAGCCCTGATGGCTCACAGAAAAATCCCGCTCGCACCTGCAGAGACCTCAAACTGTGCCATCCTGAGTGGAAGAGCGGTAAGAAAACCAAACACCAAGGTCTGACCATATATCATATATCATGATATATGACCCCTGATTACGACTCTATATCTTTATTATTTGGCTAAAGTAGAGTAACTTTGTATAATTCGCAATTTAAAATCATTCTTATTTATTTTATACTGAGCCTGTCAGTCCATGCATTTCGGAAACAAGCTGTTTCTCTTTCCTTCCTCTTCCTTTAAACCCCTGTTTTTGTCATTGGCTGTCCCTGGCAAACAGATGGGTAAAGCTTCTGGGTCTACAGCTATAGCTCTGTATCTGAGATGATAACAAAAAATCTAATAAAAAAACACTGGAAATTATCCATCCCTGTTTCCACCATCCACCACTGTAACAGTGAAAGATATAACAGAAAATAAGGAAAAACATAATAGGTGTTATGTTGTTCGTGTTAAGTCATTTCAGTCCTTGTATTTCTAGATGGCAGTGCTGCGGTGTCTTTATACTTAAACACGCATTCTGTCTGTTTTGTTATCAGTATGAGAGAAAGAGCTCAATTTGTGGCTTTCTTTTGCCTTCAGCTCAACCTCCAAGGCACCTGCCCAAATCATTAGTGACACTAATGACTTAGTGTGTCAGGACAACTTGTTCTGCCTGAATAGGGACAAGAAGCACTAGACCTTGATAAATCCTTCACACCAAGACGAGAGCAGATCTGCTTTTCATACTTTTATTTATACTCTATGATGGACAATTTATATCACAGCATTGCTCCAGAAAATGTCATAAGCCTGACTTTTAAATCCGGCTGCATCACTCTTCTTTATAATAATTAACTTTTTATCTTCAGATATGAACAGTTGAACAGGCTAAATCTTACTTTTAAAGATTAGGACCTTCCTCATTAACTCAACTGTTTGATTTTCTCAGGTGAGTACTGGGTTGATCCTAACATTGGCAGCACAGCTGATGCCATCAAGGTCTTCTGTAACATGGAGACCGGAGAGACCTGTGTCTATCCAAGCATCGCCAAGGTACCAAAGAAGAACTGGTGGACAAGCAAGAGCAAGGAACGCAAACACGTCTGGTTCGGAGAGACCATGAATGGTGGATTCCATGTGAGTGCACACATACATCATTGGTGTTCATCAAACTCATCTCAAAGAGTCTAATGTACAAGCTGCTAACTCCTCCACTGGTTGTCTGGTTCCACAGTTCAACTACGCTCAGGAAGGACCTGCTGGCGTTGCTGCCAGCGTCCAGCTGACCTTCTTGAGGCTTCTGTCCAATGAAGCATCCCAGAACGTCACTTACCACTGCAAGAACAGCATTGCCTACCTGGACCAGGCCACCGGCAACCTGAAGAAGGCTCTGCTGCTACAGGGTTACAATGAGGTGGAGATCCGTGCAGAGGGCAACAGTCGGTTCACTTACAATGTGTTGGAGGATGGGTGCAAGGTGAGTGTGGAAAAAGAACGGAGAAAATAACTGTTAATTCAAATTATTAATAATTAATAATAAGGCTGCACTGTAACACATTTCTTTGGTCTCACTCTACAGACACATACAGGCCAGTGGGGCAAGACTGTCTTTGAGTACAAAACACAGAAAACCTCCCGTCTGCCAATTACGGACATTGCTCCTTTGGACATCGGAGGAGCAGATCAGGAGTTCGGAGTGGATGTAGGCCCAGTCTGCTTCTTCTAAAGTGGAGTTTCATGATGGCCCCCCAAAACACAGGAAATAAATAAACTCAACCATAAAACATTACACACATGGCCACAATAAAGAAGACTGGAAATTATAAAAGAAAATTTATCGTTTTTTTTTCTCTCACTACAAAGTGCTCTCCAAGGTGTACTCCTTGGATATTAGCACTGAAGGGCACCGGCAATATCTGTACACAACACCAGCACTCTCTGTCAACCCGCTTCCTGAGATCCAGTCATGTTTCCCATGGCCCGCTGTTGACAGGAATGAGTCAGAGCCAGGAGGAAGAGGCACAGAGCGAACAAGTGATGAACAGAAACATGGCTTGATGTCACTTATTTATTGTTTAACCTGAATAGGAAGAGCTGAGGTAGGACTGGACGAGTTTTCTTTGTAAGTAAGTCAAGCCCCCTTTTCCACTACAACCTTTGTCGCAGTCCTACTCCACCTCCCTCCCTGTTTCTCTCCTGACACACAAATATGGCGTTTTGAATCCATGTAGACCAATAAAAAAAATAATTCTCAGTAGGTGAAAGTTTGAGCTCCAGGCCCGTCCATCGTGAGCGGGAGCAGAAGCTTTTACTATGTATTATAAATTCTTGGTTCTATTGTTGTAAAAGTCTGTGTTTATAAACAACCAGATGGTTTTATATATATTTCCACGTTATGTGTGTACATGTGTCTAGATGCACACCAACACTTTTTGGAAAGTGAGGTTACATTTGGGATGTATGTTTCCAGTGTCCTGTACCCCTTGACTGTCACCATCAGAGGAAGGCCCAGTTTGTACCCCCATCCCACCAAAAAAAGAAAAAAGAAATTTGTTTTGAAGAAGAATTTGTTTTGCTTTTTTTTTCTTATTGTAGTCATCCAGATTGTTCAAAGCTACCTCACACTGACAAACAAAGTGAAAATGTTGAATTCAAATCTGAGCTAACCAAACTATTAGCTTTCAGATGGATCTAGAGCTTGAACCGCCATCTTTGCTTTGGGTTGCTCTGTATTTGGAAGGTGCTATGATGACCTTTGCACCTGAGATGATAACAAAAATAACAAAACAAAAACAAAGATCCACCACTGTAACAGTGACAGATATAATGGAAAATAAGGAATAGCATTATAG
Source organism: Hemichromis elongatus (assembly GCA_015108515.1). NCBI lineage: Eukaryota > Metazoa > Chordata > Actinopteri > Cichliformes > Cichlidae > Hemichromis > Hemichromis elongatus. The sequence continues at coordinate 1,987 of VUQR01013488.1, read as the reverse complement.
GTGGCCTTTAAGTGAAAACCTGGACTGGACAGGTGTTACGTTGTTCGTGTAAAGTCATTTCATTTCTAGATCGCAGTGCTGCATTTGGGTCAGTGTCTCTATACTTAAACACATATTCTGTCTGTTTTGTTATCAGTATAAGAGAAAGAGCTCAATTCGTGGCTTTCTTTTGCCTTCAGTTCAACCTCCACCACATTCACAACTTAGATCTAGAGCTTGAAATCACCAATCATGTCCCCGACCCCCCTAAACTAGCTTCACACCACACACTCACGCTCCACCCTGGAGGGAGGGGTGCAGTCAGGTAAAAGACAGGAGAGGCAGGCGAGCTCGGAGGCTTCCTGTGGGGTCCACAACGCCACAGCTGAGCGTGGACCTCAAATAACAGCCCCTCAGAAGCTACCAGGGTGGGTTGTCTCTGTGTGTGTAAAGGGTGTGTACATTAAAAAAAAAAAATTAATTTTATGACCATGATCATTTTTGTTTTTATTTTGCTACACTTCAAATTGATGTAAATTGAATAATAAAAGGAAAACCGAAATGAGGATGGCGTTTATTTTTATTCAGTTGAGTTTTGAATAAAAACACATGCGTGGGGGCGGCAGAGCCAGTCATGTAAGCTCAAATGCTATTTTTCCTTATGTTTAACTTTTTGTCTGTGTGTGAGAGTGTAATGCAAGCGTGTGTGTGTGTTTTGTGAGCAAATCTCATAACAAAAAGGAACAAAGGTACTGTATTTGTTTCAGGGTGGGGGAGGGCGTCGTTGGCTCCTGTTTGTCTGGACACATAGACAGAAATGAAGAAAATATTATTGACTGGAATCAGATATATTGTGAGCTAGTGACGCATTCTCAGCTTCATCACTGCTCACGTGTACTGTGGCCTTCTTCCACTCCAGACTGTGCTGAGTAATAAAAGCTTGACTTAAGCCTTCATGTGACATATTTTTATTTAAAGTAAGTTCAAACGTTTTACAAAAAAAAAAACTGCCTGAAAAAAATATACTTGCTTAGAGTTCTTAAAAAATGCAGAGGAGATCTGATTTTACACAATAAAACCATTTAGAGGTGTTAGGATTGCATTCGTCATTGAAAATACCAACCTGTGAGTTGAAAATTATTTTTTTTTGCTACTTTAAATATAATGTAAGACAAACATGATATGGGAATACACATCATAGTGCGATGTAGGGCAAAATAAAAGTATGTGGCTGAGCGTAAGGACAAGCTTAATAATAATATTGTTGATTTGTCCTGAATTTGGAACAGCTCTGACAAACAGCACAGCTTTCTAAATTAGCATATTCAGGTGCTAGGATTTAACTACCAAAAGTAACTGGCTTTCTCAAGAAATTTGTCCTTAAATGTGCAACCGTTGCAGTCTGGGTCGGCTGGCCTGTTCCAAAAATAGCATGGTTTCAGGACAAGAGCTAATTGTGTAGGAAGGTGAGGAAAAAGCAGCAGCGTGTGCTAGAAATTAAAAACAAACAAACATCCAAAGTAGATTTCAGATCATAGAATAGAATAGAATTCAACTTTGTCATAGCACGTGTCACAGGTACAGAGCAACGAAATGCAGTTTGCATCCATCCAGAAGTGCTTTAGCCATGATATAGATATATTACAATATATATTAGCAATAATATAGATATGTAAGTATATTACAGAATGGGTCTATTATGGTATGTTATAATGTACACAAGTATGAAGTATGTTATGAATATTCTATAACTATAAGTATGTACAGGCTGTAGTGAGTACAAGCTATGTACAGATATAAATATGAAAAACTATACGGAATATGAAATAAGAAACTATACAGAAATATGAGATATACAGTTATACAGAAATGTGAACTATACAACTATACAAGTTATAAACAGTTGTAGGATTAAAAATTATCGTATGTACAGAATGATTATTACACAGAACTATACAGTAGTGCAGTTAAGATAAGTGAGCTGTGAGCCGTGGGATAATTTCTACAG
>VUQR01013487.1:4367-18380 GCA_015108515.1 Hemichromis elongatus | reverse complement strand
ATTAATGCTTTATTATTATCACTGTAATTATGGCTCTCAGCAGACACACGCACACAGCTTAATTATAACAGACAAGTTGATCTTTATCTGTTTTTTTTAGTCTGTTATTTCTATAGGGCATTTTCTTAAACACTGTGATTCTCTGCTGCTAGCCAGTTCCACCCTGTTAAGCCTGAACTCTCCGCAGGTCTTTGATCCTGTTGTTTGTGATTGCTCCTGTAAGCTGCTTTAGCTTGTAAATGTTTACGGACTGTTAAATGGCTGCGGTAATGTGCAGGAACCTCTAACTTTGAAGCTTGTTGAGTAAAGCGATGTTTTTGGGAGCTTCAGGCGTCTTCAAGTTTCAGCCTGCTGATTGGTTGGGTTTCTTCTGTGTTCCTATGAGTATGCTCGCTTTACTGTGGGTTTCCTCCAAACAGATATGTGTTTGGTGAACTGGTTATTCTAAATTGAGATGGATAACGCAATTTTTTTTTTTAGTAATTATGATGGTTGAAAGAGCTTGCAACAATGTCCATATAAATAACTGTCCTTGTAAAAAATAAATTAATCTCAGAATGCATAACACAACAGGGCAGTAGAGGTGATGACATTTACACATTATTAGCACAATATTAATGTCATGATTACTGTCTGTACACCAAATATTATTGTAAATAATACAACTACAGTCAAATTTTGTGTTAAATCACAGGATGAGGGCAAGTTTGGTTTCTGGAGAAAGGAATCTCTACTTTTATTATCAAGACTGAAAGTTAGAGCTTGATCAGATGAGCTTGAACCATCCCTTAGTTTTGCTGCCTTTAGCATTAGGATGATGGGGGACTTCCCATGATACACTGAGCATTCTTTCTCCAGCCTCTGCAGTGTTGTAGGCAACGTCATGAAGTAATCCATGGCTGTAAAAGATGTAACTTTTGCTAAGGTTGGTGACTGACAAAAGCCCCAGAGGGCCCACTTCTATTCGTTCCATCAGGCCCTACACCAAGCGAGAATAGGACCAATGAGTTTTTAGCTTCTGGAAAAAACAGCAGTCCACATGAAGGGTCACATCCTATTGGTGAGAGGTCTGACACACCACAGGCTAAAACGGTCATGGAATAAATCCATAGTTATAAAAGCCAATAAAGCCATAGTTTGACCAGCCTGCATTCCTAAAAAGCCTGTTAGACAGCCATACTAACCAGTTCTAATTCTGATATGGTATAATTTAATATAACATAATATAACATTGTCTTGCTGCAGATATATTTGACACTGACAGACATTTAAAGTAAAGCAGTGGAGGGCGGAGGCTGAAGGAGTAATGGCATAAGTTCTAAAAAAGGAAATCATAAGCACAACTGAAAGAAAGAAACTGACTATTTTTCCTGCAGGATAATTTTTCACACAGACACAAAAAAGTCACTGCCTCCCCCCGATCTCCTCGGAGTCAGTTTGTTTAACTATCAGTATTTTCTAGTTCAGTGAGTCCTGCAGTCTGGCAGCGTGTCCAGGGTGTGCACCATCTCTCACCCTGTAGTAGCTCAGATAGGCTCAATTTCACACCCACTCAAAGTGTCACAGTCGTTTTTCTTGTTCCCCTTTGCTTGTTTTACAGCACTTCAGTGCACTGTCCTCATCTGCTGGCCGATACTCATATTATCCACTGAGACCTTTTGTGATTGGGCAGCTTGGTGGAACAGTGGTTAGCACTGTTACCTCACAGCAAGGAGGTCCTTGTTTCAAACCCACAGTGTCTTTCTATGTGGTGTTTGCAGTTCCTGCTTGTTTCTGTTCCGCTGCGTCACAGAGATTAAACTGGGGAAGCTTTGCTTGAAAGTAATCGTGTTCTCGGTTGAAGAATAATTCTGAATGACATAAGAGTTGATGTAAAACATGTGGATCATGTGGATATCTGTTCTTATGACGTTACGACATTTCAAAAATGCTGGAAAAAATGAATTAAAAAGTATAAAATTTGAACTTACACTGTATGTACTTTGTGGACTATGAAGGTAAAATTTTGCTTTGTTTTAATAAATAAGCTAAAGGTTACACAGAAAAAATATGAATAGATTCTGAGGGGGCAGATAGGAACTAGATTTGGTTGTTTTTGTTTTGTTTTTTTAATTAACCTGCAGCGATTTGCCATTCAAAAAAGCCTGCACATGAATTGATGTGTAAGTTTCAGTTTCAGTCTGGTCAAACGCTGCGCTCGCCCTCTTTAGTCAGTAATAATATTAAACATTAATCATTGTAGGTTTGATACACCTTCCCATGATCTTTCTGCTTGTTATAGCAACGTAATAACATACACCCCCAGATGTTATATATGTGGTGTACATCTATTTTCAGTTATTTACTGAGAAAAACTCATGTATAGCTATGGCCTCAGCCCACCACAAGCCTTTGGCCTGGTTTCCCTTCCTGAGAAGTGGCATTTGTGAATTCTGTATCTTTGTTGAAGTTGCTATCTCACATGGCAACGGTGCTTTTTTTTAGAGGTTGCATCTGGTCCAACTCCCGGTTCCCACGAAACAATTTCTGGGACCGTGTTCTGCTCGCTTGAAAGCCTTCGATCTTCAGATAAGATACTGAGAAAGCCTCGCACAGTTTAGAAAAAGAACTTGGCCTCTGACATTTTCTCTGACTTCTAATGTTTCCCACGAATACAGTCATACTCAGAAAGTATGTTTTGCTAAAATCTTGAGGCAAGCTTACTGGTATAAACAGGGGTGGGGGGGTGGGGGGCAAATTCTCCTACCTCCTCCTTCTGCATTTTTAGCAACGGAGACATGTTTCATGACAAACTGGGGGTTGATTGTCCGTTCATGTTAAATCAGAAACCCGCCAATGCTTTACTAATTAAACCTAAGTTTTAAGAAATATATGAACAAGGTTAGGAATTTCTGCTGCTACCATTTCAAAAGTATTATGATAAAAAATAATTTCATCATTTTTTTTTTAACAAAAAATGAATCACTGAACTTCAAATTATTCAAGATACCCCCAAAGACTCCATAAGAACCTCAGGAAATGTGCAGATATTACTCAAGCCTGACTCTACACCAGCTGCCTGTTTGTTTTACGTTCAGTTTTTAGATTTTGTTTCTCAGTCTTAGGCTGTACCAATTTAGTTGTCATAAGTTTTCCTCACTTGCTGTGTCAACAGATCACAAAGCTTTGAGTTTTTGATTCCTTAAACAGCATTTTATTATCTTCTACTGTTTTGATCACAGTCACATTTTGCTGTCAAAGTGAGATGGCATCATTCAGTCTGCTTGTGGAGATTATTCTCTTGCCAGGAACCTTCACTCTAGATGCACAATTTATACATCATACACAAGAATTTTTTGTCATTTTTCACCTGGTGTTGGTCTTGTTGTAGCAGGAGATATATTTTTGACACAAATTAGAGCAGAAAGCAGAGTTCATGCTCCACAGTTAGCACTGAGACGCTATTGGACCTTTACCAACCAGCGTGCAGCCTGAGATTCAGAGGCAGGAATCCGTTCAATGGTTCAGCTCCCTAAAGTCGACTAAGTTTTTTCTGTTAGGGTTGTGGAATGATCTACCAGGTGTTTTGTTGAAGTTTTTTTTTTTCTTTTTCTAATTTGGTAATGGCTCAGTCACACAAAAGTAGAAATAGGATGGCAGTGTCTTTGCAGCTAGCAGGAACTCGGTTGCCCAGTGAGTGCGCTGAATCTGAAGTAATCACTTGGTGACTTGGTGTGGTTTGATCACAAGGCAATTGCTAAGGTCACCTGCTGGGAGGCAAACAATTGTGGTTCGACTCCCAACGTACTGAATGCAATGCGTCTCTTTTTTGTATGCACTTCTGTAATCTACATGTGCACTAAAAGCAATTTTCAGAGTTCAAACTGCAATCCCCACATTCAGTATCAAGGCTGGCAGGCTGAAGACGACCTGCTTTACCTCCAAGACACAGCTGCCCCTTTAATTTTTATTGTCCTACGTTAATGTTTTATTTAATTAAATGTAAGTTTTACTCATTTTACATTCATTTTGATTTAAAATCTGTTCTTCTTTTATTTATTTAACTTTTTTACATTTAAAAGAGACTCTTTATGTAGTTTTTCCCTTCCTGAGATATTTTTACATTTAGCTGCTGAACATTTTAGATTTTTAGGATATTTAAAATTTGTTCTTGACCACTTGGTGACACTGTTTATTCTTGATGTCACACTTGCTATAACCCATTTTAAATTGCTTTGCGTATTATAATTGATCCTTTTTGTGGGTCTGAATCTTCATTTGACTTTTTATTTTGGCCAATTTTGTTTTGGAAAGCACTTTGTAATGCTAATTCTTATAAGTGTTGTACAAACAAACGTTCTTATTATGAAACTGAAAAATAAGATAAGCAATTAAACTTCCTGCGATATCTCTACACGATTTGTTTTGCACTGAAAGCTCCTTTCATTATATGTGGTTTTCACAGATATAGCTTCCTGATGCAAATATCACACCTGCAAAGATCTCCAGATGTTTTATCTACCTAACTTATGAATGTAATTTGAATTAATTTTTTTCAAATTACATTTGAGCCTCATTGCAGATCATCTTCATGTGTTCAGTGATTCCTTCAGGTGTCAGGGGTTTGTGAACCACGCTTTGAAGACAGTGGACGTGCTGATTATTTTGTGTAAACAGATGAAGTAATGAAAGCTGGCAATGCAATTTCCTGCAAAACATTAATAAAGGATCTATCTAGGTTGATCATTTGCAAACTTACAATTTCCTTCCTTATTAAGAGTAATAAGAGCATCACTTTGCAGCAGCCTATCACTGACAAGTGGCAGAACATCTACTTCAAACACAACATGGCAACTAAGCATAGCTTTGCATAGCTTAACTTTGAATTTGGATTTCATTCATTTTAATTGATTTTTTTTTTTACAGGAAGTAAAAAAAGACCTTTGTGTGCTTTAGATACATCTACAGGCAGTCATCCCTCTGGTCGTTACTTCTTTCTTCTAACAATACAAATCGTAGTCACTGTACTAAAATGTTTTGGGCTTTTTTTCTGTTGCACTAAAACACAGGACTACCGACCAGTCTGAGCGTCCATCATTTGTGTAAGTGGAGAAGCGCTGGAGAGACAGTAGGACATATCTTATTTATGAAAATGTGTCTGCACATGAAAGGAGGGACAGTCATTTACATTTCCCTGTCGCGCTCCTGACCTCCTGAGTAGACATTCAGGGGAGGAAAAAAATCAAACATGACAACATTTAATAAACACTTTTATTAAAAAAAGCAAAATAAATTAGAAACAATGTAAAAATATAATTTGGAGGGAGTTTTTATTTTTGTTCCAGGAGTAATGTATTTGTATTCAAATTGGTCCCTGCTTTTTGGTAAGATGACAAAGAAACATTTTATCTAGCACCGTTGCATGGGGAGTACAGAACAGCTCTGCTGATCTTGCAGAAATTATACAGTTCATATGAATTCAGGACAAACAGCTGAATGCAGTTTACTGGTTTCATATAAATACAATATATTAAATTTTACTATGGAATGCCTCTATACCAGAACCTGTCAAAAAAGAAAAAAGGCAGAAAATCATGAAATCAAAATCTGAAGCCTTTGACCTGCACCACTGACCATACAAAATGAAACAAAAATGAAATAAAAAATAAATCTGTGGTTCATGAATCAGCCAGGATATGTAAACTGATTTCACTCACTCCAACATTTCTAAAAGGCATTCAAATTGGTTTTACAATCTTTAGGGGCAAGCAACGAATGTCAGTTTTAATGGGCTCCGAGACTGTGCAAACGTTACGCTAACATCGTGAAACTTTTTTTTTTTCACTACACAGGGCCCGTTTTGCAGCATGGTGGCCGGACGTTGTCCAATGTTTACGTAATCGTGCCGAATAACTTGAAAATATGAGGATGCGTCAAGGGTGGAGAAGGCCAGCTAACGCACCAAGAGGAAGGTGAGCCCAGCGAGGCCGACGCCGGCGGCAGCAAACAGCGCTTTCTTCATGGATGAGTCTTGGCTCACTTCTCTGGCACTGCGGGAGAACTTACAGAAGCCTTCCTACAAGAAGACAAACAGAAATGATGTGTTCAGTATTATTACAGGTGCTGCTTCCAGTTTTTTCCCCTCCCTCAATGCAGAAAAAAACCCCGCTACACACATTAACACCTCTGCACCTCCTCGAAAAAAAGACTGTATATAAAAGATGGATGTAGCCACCGTGACATAACCTGTTGGTTTGTGAAGTCTTGCTATGAGCAGTACTGCTGGGTCTTTAAACTGACAGTATAAAGGGACTGCTGTTGTGATTTGTCGCTATATAAATAAACCTAAACTGAAGCCTTGAGCTGAGCGTTTTCACCATCTTTGTGTTTTTAAAGCAGACACAACAAACAAAGAGCAGATCTGTCTGCCAAACCACACACCACTGAGCACACCTGGATTTGGCCTCCTTTGAACTCTCTGAATGACCAAAATTTACAAAATGTTAAAATTGTGGGGTTAAAAGCACGTCCGTGTCACTGGTTTACTGGTCGGACCCAGAAGCTCCAACTTTAATACCACCTACATTTTTTTGTTTGTTAACGTTTTATGATGATTATTAAAATACATTAAAAATAAAACTAGGTGTGACAACTAGAACAACTTGAATCAGGAAGCTTTTTGATGTTTGTGATACAAAATTTACCTGCTGCATCAATTTTGTTCTGGCTAAATATTGAAGGGTATAAAGATCAAAGTCTTCAAAATTGATTTTTTTTTGTTTGTTTCCTCTGAAACAAAGAGGAAAAAAAGGGTATAAAATATATACATGATACATGTTTTTAATCTTTTTATAACATGTTTTTGCTTAAGTATCAATGTCGACCCTAAATTCCTAATTATTTTAAATATGAACATATTTTTGCATGAACAATGATAAATATTGGCTACTGCCATCATCTTATTTGATCGGGCTGATATCGGTACATCTCTGTGTATAAAACTCAAGAAAAATGTGAAACAACAAAGTAGTATGTTGGAATTTGAATTTTCAATATTTAAAATTGTTTGTAATTACGAGTATTCCTGATTTCTTGTCAACAGGGCTCTGGTCAGAGCCAGCATTTTCTCATTTTTATTTTAGCTTCGTGTTTTTTTGTTTTGGCTTTATGAGCAATAATAATAATCTTGATCAGCGCATCCCCAGCATTAAAAACAGGGAAAGGATCCTGCAGCTGCATCTATCTTTTGTGTTTTCAGACTGAAGATACACATTCTGACCAGTGAGTGCACCTGCTCTCAGCTCCAGGTGTTCTTGCTGCCTGACAGCTGCTTGTTTTTCTAGTCATACCACGCTAACTTTCAATACAGCTAAAGCCAAACCTAACACACAAACACACACAAGCTTTGACTGTTACTACAAAAAAGTCCATCTGGCTGTGTCTGTTGAAACCAGCTGCCAGCCAAAGAAAGGAGGGGTGTGTGTGGGTGTGTGTGTGTGTGTGTGTTGGGTAAGCCCATTCATAAAAGCCAGCATCTGATGTTCAGTTGAGGCTTTTGGGACTCAGCCAGAGGGCATTATAGTTCACGTTTTTCCAGTAAATAAGCAGCCTCCCAGCAGGTTTAACCCTGCTAAGTCATCATCTGTGATCACCCTATCCCTCTGCTACTGGAACACGCTTTATGTTTTTCCTTTTTATTTTTTTTTATTTCTTCTAAATCCATACCTTCTAAGTTGCCTTAATGACCTTTTAGATTTCTTGGCTAGGTAAACTTTTTTCTGCCACCATTATTGAGATCTTGTTTTGGCATAAATTCCCCAGCATGTTGTCTACAATTACTTTGTAGTTCCCAGAATCACAGCAGTCTCAACACTCATCGTTATACCAAACAAACAAGGCAGAATGTAAAAGAATTGTCCCTGGTTGTATCTTATGTCATAAACCTAAACAATGGTGATCCTATCAAACTCTGGTGATTTCCAGTGGCAGTAATTCAAATAAAAGCAAAACAAAACAAAAAATCCCCCAGAGGACTACCACTTTGAATCCACCGTTTTGCTCTCGACATAATAAAAGCATCCGTTTTGCTTCAGTTATTGTGTTGACTCAGTTTCAGGGAACACCTACCCATCCATCATTATCCAACAGCCAGTCTTTCTTCTCTTCCCCCAAGTAATCAGCTATGGTCTCCGCCAGCCCTCTGCAGCTCATGGGCTCCTGTCCCAGTTCCTGCTGTTGCCCAGGGTCCAGCCCCGGCTTCTGCTCCAGGATCTTTCTGGCGAACACTCCAGTAAAGGCGAAAAGAGAAACAACCCTCCCCCAGTTCAAGTGTCCATCTCCAACCAGCTCCTTCATCACCTTTCTGAGGCTGAGGCAGTGGTCCGGCCCACACTGCACCAGGAAGGTCTGAGCGAGGTTGTCGAAGCGAGCTTGGTGCTGTCTCTCGATGTCCCAGCCCAGACGCCTCATGGCAGCGGCTGATTCGCTGGGAGGTGGAGGGGCTTGATGTGGACTTGTGCAGCAAAAGGACAGGTAGTCCTCGGCCAAAACCAGGGTTTCTTTCCACAGCCCACAGATTTTCATTTTCTACAAGAGAGGGAAAACAAAGACAAACATAAGGAACCTGCCAATCAAGACAATGAACTACTACAAAGAACAAATGCTGATGATCTGGTTTTATCATCAACAAATCTGCTGACTCCTTCCTAAACTGTGTGTTTGGTTCTGTGTAATTAACAACTACAAAGCCTCTCAGTTAGCCTGACTCTGGATAACTGGGAGGGTTGTATATGGAAGGGGTTTGCCATGTGGCAACTCCCTTGAGAAATATGGAAGCAACTGAAAGTACCTTCTTCATTTGAAAAGTGAAAATGTGATAGGTTTTTTCCCTGCATTTAAAATAAGGTGCTAGCAACCACCTTCCACCAAAGGGAAACAACCAGGATCATTTTTTTCCCTTTAAGAAAATTTTTTATGAAAGCTACCAAAAATTACAATAAAATTACTCAAACAACCACGGTGACATGGCCAAATTGCCAAACATTCTTCTGTGTACTGTTCTTTGTTACGTATTCTCTCTGTGTACTACAATAACTAAACGTTTTTAAAGCCTTTTAGCCATGAACTGATATCATATAAATGAATACTGGCTGCTGACATCTCCCAGAGTCATCTCAGCTGATTACAGCCTCTATATAACACCTAAATGTAAAATTATGAAGACAAAATCCTTTAGCTTTCGCCTCCAGTTACCTCCATCGGGTGATTAACAACAGACGCTCTTTCAAACTAGTTTCATCAGCTTTGCTTTTGCAGCTGCAGCTCTTTTCATATTAACGGCCAACGTAACGTAGAGGTTTTTTCCACTACCGACATAAAAATGCGTAAAAGCCAAACACTATGACCTGTAAGTCGGCTTCAGTTTCCGCGTCAGGTGTCGTTAAACGCAGGCAAAGAGAAACTGTGGTGTTAGCAGAGTATTTCCGTAGGCTGTGCTGCGGTTTAGCGTTAGCTTTCTGTTAACGGAAGCCACAGTGATGCTGAAGACAGCGCACAGCTATCTCCACTTTAAAGAGTAACAAACAGACACCCAGATCAAACAGATTGTAGTTTGAGAGTGGGGTCACTCTACGTGACCGTTTACTGTGGCGGCTAGCCGTTGGCAGGGTTGCTGGCTTTAGCTTCGCTGAGTAATCGTTGATCTGTCACCAGAGCAATGGAGGACACAAAGGAGCGCTCGCGGACGGAGAGCGAGCACAGCTACGACAGCCACGTCTACGCAGTAAAAGCCGGTTTAAACCGACCAAAAAAGACACCTCGGTGTGGACATTTTTCTATATCTCTCTAACAGGACACAAGTCAGTGAAATAAACACGTTTATCTTAAATATATTAAACAAAGACTCACCCTCCCAGCGATATCAGACTGCTCTCTGCACATACAGACGGCGGAAGGAGAGCGTCGGTACAGTTGAGTCTTCCCTTCAGCTGTAAAATGTGTGACTCCGCCTCTTGACATTATGGGAACATCAACCGTGAAACCGTGTGGAAAGAAAACACCACCGTCATTGGAATAACCAGCGGAAGTGTGGTCATAGTTTGATACAAGAAATTGAGAAATAATCCATAAATCATTGGTCATGAAAGATGACTTTGTGCCATGGTATATTTTAATTTAAATGGGATGCCACAAATGGAGACCAAGACCATAAATACAATGTGGATAATTAGTATAGAAAAAACTGGACGTTTGATTTATGTTTTTGTTTGGTTTTGTGTTTTACCAGAGGAGGAAAGACATGATCAGAACGTAAAAGGGCCATTCTACAATTTGAGTACCATTTAGTCTTAAAATGTTTATTTAAAAAAAAACAACTACTATATTTTTAACATTTTCTGCTGTCTGTTAAGAAAATCAAATAATAAACCGCCACAAAAATTAGGCATCAAAGAACCTGAACCTAAAAAAGAAGAGTTTAAAAATATATAATTTTGTCCGTTAAGTTAAAGATAGTCGCCATTATACTCAATAACTCACCCAGTTTCAGATAAAACTTGATATAAATCAACGTTCTAAAACAGGCTATCGGAAATTAACATGGATTAATAGATATATAATCTATAATTATGTGTCACAAATTAGATGTGACAAATGAATATTTAGAACCACAGAAAGGTTGTTAAATTTTATGTGTTTCGGGTTTTTTTTTATTAACTTAAGTGTATAATACTTGTTTTATATGCGTCGTAACAGGGTGTGTAGATAACAGTGTTACAAATCAATGCGATCAGTAAGTATTAGTATTTTCTCAGAGAAAACTTGAGCTGAAGCTAACAAAAAAAACAACAATAAAATTAATGTAGTTATATAAATAAAGGAAGGAAACTGAATTTAATCTGTCTTCTAGAAATGAATATTACAAAGTATGCTAAAGAGCCTTTGGTCTGCGTGTGCCACTAGCACATGACTAAATTATGTCACTTCCTTTTTGTGTGACCTCTTCCAGTTTTTTCTCTTCCGTTTTCCAGCTAGATCAGATTTATTTAGAGTTGCACATGTGTTGTGGGACATAAATTGCAGTGTATAATTAGTGCTGTTTAAAATATATTAATTATCAAAATATCACTTAACAACTGTAAGAGACGTGTCAACAAAATCAAAACAAAGAAGTGGATTTATGGCATATTTTAGTTGTCATATTTAACATGCAATTTGGTTATCAAGAAGGAGACAAGAGAAAGCTTTACAGAGGGATAGTTCTTCTCCAGCTTATGGATTATACGGGAGTCAAGGACTTTTAACATGAAGCTTTCAATTATTAATACATTTACTAACAGGGGGATTTAATATCGCTATTATAGAGATCAGTGAGTAAAAAAAATTAACCATTTAATTCTGAGGTCGAGGATGTTATATTGTTCTCTGTTCAGTGTGTAAGCCCTATAGCTTACGCATTGCTTCTTAGATGGGGTGTCATTCATTGTGTCCAAAAAACAATGGACATCCCTTCACAGGCTCTTTTAAAACTGGTATGTCCTCTGAGCTTTCACCTTCCTGCTCTAATGTCTGGAGTTCCTCCATCTCATCTGCAGCAGGAAGTCTTTCTTTGCTTCGAGAATGCTGTGAAAAGTCCCTTCTGCAGGACTCAACACTGGTTGAAAAAAGGAGTTGGTAAATCCTGCTCTCCACCAAAAAAAAGTTTTGTTTTAAAAATGTTAAAATTCATGTACATTTCTGAAATCCTATTAAATTGAAGTTACAAGTCTCATTTAAAAGGAACAATTGGCCCCTTGTTGCCATAAAATGTGAAAGCTGCAGTGCCCGTCATTAAAAAAAAAAAAAAAGAGTTAATGTTGTCTGTTAGTCAAAATCCCTCAAACATGCTGTCATTAAAAATCTCAAGATATTAACAGTAGGACTCAAATAGACTGCATAAACTGTGCTTGACACAGAGCTCACAAACTCAGCTTGGTTTGTCCTTTGGCTTAAAAAGTCCAGGTAAATCTACAGGTGTAAGTTTGATAGTCGGGATCCAGACTAATTAATTAAGTTAATTCTTAACTTTTCCACAGCTCAGAGAGCAAACTTGCACTTTAAGGACATTTTCGTTCGCCACTAAACAGTGACATCTGTTACTCGTTCCAAATCCGTGAACAGCATGAGGAAGTGAAACATGCAGAGGATGTGCATATAATCACTCTAATGATAAACTCGGTGTTAATTTTGGGGACTTTCACTTCATGGTAATACCCTTTGTATGCTTGTCCTTCAATCTCCGTTTCACCTTCCCTACATCGCCGCCTTTCTCTGCCTACACTGGTGTTTTCCCCTGGGTGATTCCCATGATAGAATCATGGCAACCTGAAAGCAGGGTAGCAATGATGGTGAAAAAAATATACATAAAATACAGGAACCTAATCCCCAGAGTGCAGGTTTTCTATGACATAAGTTCAACCAGCTGAAATGCAAAATTAGTGGCTTTCAGGCAAGGTCGATGTCACAGAAATACAGTGAAGCAGCTGTTATGTAATTGAAGTTGGATGCTACCTTTCTACAACAGAGACTAAAAAAACCCCAAAAAACCCCTCCTGTGCTTTTCTGACTGGAGTCGGTGCCATCGTGGTAAACATGTTGCTAGACGCATAGAGTGATGATGTAGATAGAGATGGCCGACCTTTGACCATTGTTTAGAAAAAACAGAGACGTGTAAGAAAGACATCAATAATGCTTTGAGGTCACAGACTGGACAAACAGTAGAGGGTCATGCCATGAAAAGTCACTGAGCGTTTCCCACCAGACACCCTCAGAATCAGCTTATTCTTTGTGTCTTAGACTATTTAATAAAGCCATGCATTTGGGGCCTTTTGATTCATTTGATATTTCTCAGAATTTAAGCCCTCCTAATAAACACAGGAGAAAACCACAGGGCGATTTATATGGAAAAAATATGTTTACTTCATACAGGGGAATAATGCCACTGTAACTAAATGCTGTTCAGAGGTCATTGCTCTGATGTAAAAGTTCAGGGGTTTTTTTCCCTTTCAAAATTATGTACACTTTATGTGATTGTGTACCTTATCACATATTTCCTATATTACAGCATTTGTTTTCCTACCATACAGAGAACCATCGTTCACCCTTCATCTTTATAGTCCAGGAAAATCAAATATCAGAAACAGGAACTCAAAAAGAGATGTGCGGATTTAGAAATTCCTCTGTAATGAAAAACAAACTACTAGATGAAAATGACACTTAACAGTTTTAATTGGGATTCCAACAGGAAAGGAAACCCAACTGTACAAAGACTCTCATATATGACCATAAAAAAGCTTCCATGTGTGCTTACTGTTTTACTTAGCAAGAGAGTCAAGAGTGTTACAAATTAAATATATATTTGGCTTTCACGTACCAATACCGAACCAGTAATTTAAAGTTAAAGTAACTAAAGTTAGTGTACCTTTTAGTTGGTGAAATGGTTAAACATTTGTTTTGGTCTTCTGTGTTTTTCTTTATTATTTTCTTTGGTGTTTATTTTGGTCAAATCCAGCTACAAAAACGTTGCAGTTTAAAAAGGGTACATGTGCTAAGCTAAAACCACAGCTTTCACATTCCTAGTATGTTAAAATTTCAAACATCCTGTCAGCATTGGTAATCTCCTGCTTTGACCCCCCTCTAGCATACATTTTGCTTCACATTTAGTATTTTTTTTAATATCTGGTCACCTTTGTCACAAGCAAAGTCAAGTCTTGAATCTTTTTTTTTTTTTTTATCTCCATATCCTCTGTAGAGCCAGACAGTTTTATGTTTACTGTGGATCAGTTATGTAACTCAACAAGCTCAGTGCCATAAAATGTCTGGTATGGAAAAATAAATAAATAAGGTAAATAAAACAGACAATATAAAGCAACTGCATTCAAACAGACTATGTACTATAAAACAACCTTATAAATTGTGATAGCAGTAATTTACTGAAATGATCCGTCAAGGTTTGAGAATTTAAACAAAATCCTGTCCTGATGTTTAACACAGGGCAGC
>VUQR01013486.1:0-13925 GCA_015108515.1 Hemichromis elongatus | reverse complement strand
GGCAGCATCATCAGAAGACATAGTATACATTTTCACTGCTATGCAGATGACACCCAACTTTATCTATCCATGAAGCCAGATAACACACACCAATGAGTGAAACTGCAGGAATGTCTTAAAGACATAAAGACCTGGATGGCCTCTAACTTTCTGCTGCTTCATTCAGATCAAACTGAGGTTATTGTACTCGGCCCTGAAAATCTTAGAAATATGGTATCTAACCAGATTCTTGCTCTGGATGGCATTACCTCAGCCTCCAGTAACACTGTGAGGAACCTTGGAGTCATTTTTGACCAAGATATGTCCTTCAATACACGTATTAAACAAATATGTAGGACTGCCTTCTTCCATTTGCGCAACATCTCTAAAATTAGAAATATCCTGTCTCAGAGTGATGCTGAAAAACTAGTTCATGCATTTATCACTTCCAGGCTGGACTACTGTAATTCATTATTATCAGGAAGTCCTAAAAACGCTCTGAAAAGCCTTCAATTTTGCTTCAGCTGGTCCCTCTGTGCAGCATTTCAGACTTTTCCTGCTATAAACCTGTTTCACAAAAGCTGTTTGCAGGTACTCAAGTTCAAGACTCCATCTATGTTAAATCTGAATGCTGAACACTTTTTAACCAATCAGGATCAAACCTCAGCTTGGTGTTATTGACGTTGTGTTGTCCGATGACTCAGAGATGGCCTGCGAGTATAAAAGTCAGCGTCATCGGAGGGCAAACGTGTTTCAGATTGAACAATAAAATAGTCTGAACGTGTGTTAACATGGGTGCGTATGGGTTCTTATAACTCCAACACTCCAAACACAGCAGGTGAAAATAATCAGTTTGGGTGTTTTATTCAGCCTCCATCACTGTGATGGAGTGTAACAAATACACAAGTTAAATCTTACATCAGTCCTGTTTTTATAACTTCATCAGCACCCAAAAGGCTTCATCTCCTTTCTTCTCCTTCAATCCAACACAAATCTCAACGAGTCACGAAAGCGAAGCAGAACCAAGGTTGTACTTTGAAAGCTGAAATCATCAGCGCCTCTGCAGCCAGGACAGACGACAGCGAGGTGCTATGTCATTCAGATGATAGCCGTGTCCCGGCTGATTATAGAGTGAAGAGAGGGAGGCGGAGCTGCAGCGGCTGAAAGCTCCGTGTGGGAAAAGACTTCACACCAATATATTCAAACAAGATGTTGAATTTATTTCTTGTTGATAAACTTGGACTGAACATTTGTATGACATCCTGAAGATGCTTCATGGTCTTTCTTTAAGACTGTGGCTGCAAATCGAGGCCGCAGGATGGCTGTGGAGCGATTAGACGCCTGGTTGATGGCGCTGCCTGAAAGAGGAGAACAAGGAAAAGATGGAAGTAGAGAAAACATTTGGGTATCAAGAGTTTACCATGAGCCTGTCCCGTCCTGGCTAAGAACTACCTCGGCCTCCGTCTGAGCCTGCCTCCTCCAGCTTCTTAAAGCGCTGCAGTTACTTTGAACCGTACACGCCCAGAAAAATCACAAACACGAAAGTACGACAGAGTTTTTACGATTTTACGATTAATGCGTCCGTGCTGTGAAAGTAATCCCAAATCAGCAGACGCTCTTTCCTTTTCATTCACACTGACGGCATCTGCGGTTAGATGTAAACCACCACAGCTGAGATTAAACCTGGATGACGAAGAGGAAATACTGCAAAGATCAAATCGTGTTTTTATCATAGCTCTGTCATCGACCTGCTGGTGAATCAGTGAAGACTGATGAAAGCAAGAGGATGAAGTGCAATCAGTGCAGCTCTCAAACTCGCCTTCACAAACCTGAGAGGATGTTCTTCGGAGACAAACGCAGGAAAGAAAAGAGTTTGTTGTGCAGACCTGCAGTCGGCGCGCTCTAAACGCCTTTGTGCCCGACCCGATAATGGAAGCTAATTCAGGTGGAAGGCTTTGATGTGCTTGTGAGAGGAGACAGCGACCACACTTAACCCGAACTCCTCTGTTGTCTCAGAGCTGCAGCTGGAAGCTTGAACGTGATTTAACTTTAACAGTCGCACCTCCTTCTTCTTCTGCTGCAGAAAACAACATTCAGTTTATTCCAGATGGGTCTGGATACGTGAGGTTTTACCACTATTTGAACTCGATGAGCTCCATCTTCTGATTTCCGTACTGAAAGTGTATAAATCGTGAACGTTTGGTTCAGACGTGTTTCTGTCAGTGATGTCGATGTTTGCTTTACAGTCGTGGATTAAATGTGTTTCAGGTCGTGTGGTGGATCTTTCAGGGACTTTCTTGTTCCTGGCGTTCCGACTCTGCACTGAACCCATTCCAGATGTTCTGCTGCTTATTTTTTTGTTTTATTTTACATGCATATAAAAATTCAGGGTTTTCCCCTCACAGAGTGACAGCGTCGGCCTCTTCTCTCGTTGTCAGTAAATGCCGACTCAGATCGTCTCGTTGTGTTCAAGCAGCTTCACAGTCAGTCATCTTGTGTGAGTGGCGGGAAACACTTTGTCTTTGTGTTTACTGGTTATTATTTTTTTTATGAGCATCATCAAATGGAAATGTTTCCGATGTGTCGCGCAGCGTATTCTGTGAATCATCAGCCTGACATGTTTAATACGTTTGCAGACTGCAGGACACGGTTGTTCTGTCGATTAGGTTCATTTGATGCTGCAGGTTCAAATCCCGGTGTGTGTGTGGTTGTGTGTGTGCAGGTGGTGGACTGTTCCTGGGACGAGACGGTGAAGGTGTACACGCCTGCGGGCCTGTCGACCGGAGCGCACGCTGCAGCTCCTTAAAACGCCCACGGACCTCGGCGCCGGCGGTCGAGCACCCGCCCCCGGTGAAGGCTTCGCCGACCCGCGCTCGACTCTTCGCTTCTTCCACAAAGTTGTTCTAGATCTGAGCCTCAGGCTTCAAACTGTGAACGTCACTGCTCTGACACTTTGGTTCCAAATAAGAGCCGAAAATCTGAAAACATGAGCTTCACAGGTGGTGACTGGACACCAGCAGCCGCCATGTTTAGGCAGCGACCGCTGACGCGAGCTGGACATCACTCGATCCCACGACTGTGATCGAGCTGTCAGAATAAAGCCTGTGTTGGCTCAGCAGAAGGTTTCTAGTTCAAACGTGAGGCTCGTGTGTGTGTGTGTGTGTGTGTGTCTACCACACACACACACACACACACTGTTTGCTCTCAGACCCTGAGAACTCCGCCACATGTTGAAGACGTCACACTGACCTGAAACCAGTCTGCCCGTCATCAGCGCGTTTCGTCTTTTATGATTCGTTCCAGGGATATTTGTGTGTCTGAGCTGAACTTTGACCTTTGTGCTCTCTAATCAGTTTATGAATGAAAACTTCAGATGTCCTTTATGTTTCACACATGACTGAAAGGTTTACTGTGAGTTCGTTTCACAGTCAGTGGAGACGCCGTGGTGATATTTATCACCGCTCTAGCTTCAGTGTGTGACGAGGTGCCTTGAATAAAGCTCGTATTCATAGTGTGGATCGTTTCTTTGTGAAACACAGTCACATCTGTATCACTAGAACGCTCACTTTACAACAACGTGGTGATGGACGGGTCGAGTGTGCGTGCCCCCCCGTGTCTGTGGGCGCTCCCTCTGCCTTCCTCCCACAGTGCAGACACATGCATGAGTGGGTTTGTGTTCATCAGTGATTCTAAATCGTCCACAGGTGTAAATGTGTCTCTGTGATAGGCCAGTGACCCCGCCTCTCGCCCTGTGCTTACTAGGAGGGGCTCCAGCTGACCCTGAAGTGGACGTGTTGCCCTGGTAACCCAGAAAATGGAGCTTTGAAAAAAGTGTTTTATTTTAACCACACCCACTTTTTCTACAAATGAGCAGTTTTATTACAGCTTTGACCACACTGATTCATGTCCAGGACGATCAACTATTTTGCGTCTCATGCTGTGAGAACGTCTTTGGTGTCTTCTGGATAAATCTCAAATATCCTTTGACTCAGTTTTTGCAGGTTTCACTGAGAGTTTATGAATGTGTAATATTTTTAATATTGATATTTTCCATCGGTGTTAAAAAACTGCTCGGTTTAAAGCCAAAGTGAAATGAGACATCATTCAGGCGTCGGCGTTTCCCATTCTCCGCTGTGATTGTGTGCGACACATTCATTTGGAAATCCATATTAAAAATGGATTCACGCCTGTTCAGTTCCATGTTTGAAGTTAAATTACTCGGCCTAATCTATATTACCTATAGTTTCTAGAACAATGCACGCATGTATTTGCCGTTTGCCGTCCCTGTCTCAGCGCGGAGCGGGACGAGTTCCGGTCTAAATCCTCGGCCCGTTTTAATCTCCCCACGTTTGAAAGCGCCTCCGTCTTCTCCTTTCTCTGCGTGTTAATTGGAAGCTAATGGTGTGAGCTCGATAAGGGCGGATCTCCCTCCCCTGTGGCCTGCAAACTGATTTTCTGATGAAATATTTCAATTAAAATATTGTCCAAGTCATTTCCACGCCTGTTACGACTGATGGCGGAGCCTCTGTTTCTTGATAAGGAGGAGGTGGAGGAGGCTTAAAGGAATGAAAAATAAAGATGTCTGTTTCTCCAGGATCATGGCAGACGTCCAAATATACATAAAGGGTTTTCTTTTTTTTAGCTCTATCGAAGGGAAATCTTAATGCTGCAGCAGAGAAAACTTTCCATTAAGAAATGATTCTGAGTCTGATGTGGAAGGACATGAGTTCAGCCTCATCCAGGATGTTTGGGATGGAAGCCCCACAGCTGCATCACTTTCTCAGTTAAAGGCTGATAGCAGGGATGTCACAGCGTCCCCGCCCTGTTTTACACCGTTACACATGTCCAGGTTTCATCGTCTGTGCATGCTGGGCTCCGATTGGTTAGATCTCAAATACAATCCCAGAGTAAAGCTCAGGTGTGTTTGCTCCACCGCCACAGGCATCGTCACTCGCTGGGAAAGTGAAGTTTTCAGAATGCTGGTACAAAACGACTGGAGTCATCCTTTAGCTCCGCCTCATGCAGACACATTTGTTTTCATGCGTCCTGCCATACCTCAAAAACGACATTGAAGGGTTAAATTTGATGATCTGGATCCTCTCACATCCTTTCATGAGGGGCTCGAATGCCAAAGCGCAAACAAGGGCGATTAATGCTCTGTGAGTGAGAAATCATCCAACAGTTTAATGCTGATATCGGTTATGTAGATGGAATGTTTTACTGCATGTCTCACACCTGCAAACGTCGTGCATGCGCTTCAACAGCTGCTGCATTTATTCAGGTGACCGATCCTCCAAAAACTCTACAGATGTGAGGCCAGAGGTGCCTTTCTCCAAAGAAGGGCTGAGGATACGTTACATGAGTAGGAATGCAGGTGTGTCTACACATTCTGGCTGTCGTTGACCCACGATCGATCAGGTGCCCGGCGCCGTGGGCCAGAGTCTGCTGAGGTGAACCAACGATGTGTCGTTTCTCTACCCACGTGCAGCACAGCAAACGTGAAGCTCCACAGAGCAAACATGCCGCTCACAAAACTCGTTTAGTGCAAATACATGAACAGCTCATCTCTGAGGTCTTTAATCCAGTAAACCATCTTTTTTTATTTCTCATATTTAACAGATTAATATATTTGAAAAGATAATACTTCCAGCCCACACTCAGACGCTGAGGCCCTGCACTGAACATGCTGAGCTGCTTCCTCTTAATAGCTGCGAAATCTGTTGATTATTTCCTCCAGGATCCACGCTGTGTGGTTTTCAGCTTCAGCAGCGTACAAATCTAGAATCTGTCACAGCAATAAATCTGATTTAGACTAAACTACAGAAGACACGGCTACAGTCGTCTGTGCTGTCATCCAGCCTGAGTTTGATCTGCAGCAGACGGATTTTAGGAGACTTTCACACCTCCAAATAAACTCCTGGCTCTCTCAATAAGTTTGAAGGTGGAAGAAATGACAGCTCAGATATTCCAGATACAGAGTGTAGGTCTGGTCTTTATCAACTCACCCGGTAATGTTTCCTGCATGTATTTAAAGCCTCCGACTGGGGACCTACCCACGCTGAACCCCACCTCTGAGACCCCTTCATGTCTCTGAGCAAAGGAACAGAGTGGGTGGATGTTCATGTCAGCTCATCTATAATAATCTAGAGCTCAATAATAAGACCTTTTTCCACCTTTCCAATCAACTTTTAATAATTGGCTCATCAATAAAATCATAATTCCTCTGCAATTAAATGAATTTCACATTTTATTTTGAAATTACAATGTAATCCTAATTATCTACCAATAGGTAGCTGCACTAGAGTAAAAGTGAAAGCAGATGTCCGCTGCTCCCTGAGGCTGGTTCTGTTGGAGGTTTCTTCCTCTTAAAAGGAAGTTTTTCCTTCCCACTGTCACCAAAGCGCTTGCTCATCAGGGCTCATATAATTTTTGGGCTTTTCTCTGTTTTCTTTGGATTATTTTAACTTACAATATAAAGCACCAACTGTGGAAAAATAAAAATAATAATTCCGCATGTGTTATATCTTAAGGATGCTGTACTTTTCAGGACACTGTCTACTACGGAATGAATTAACTTTGCAATTTTATTATTTATTTTGTTACTATGAGTCATGAATTTTTGTATTGTTCAGCTTCACGTTTTTTACTTCAAATTTCTTACAGTATAACTTTTAAGTGTATATACATAAACATAATTACATTGTCATTTCAAATAAATCCTATTTAACTACAAAGATATTAAGCAATTAGTCTCAAGCCAAATTATAAAGTGTGACCAAGGACACAGAGAGTGTGTGTGGGGTTAAGCACTAACCCTGGAAAACAGGAAACAATCAGAAGCAACAAAGAAACAAGCCACAGAATGAAAGCCTGGAAATGTAACACAGAAGAGTTGATAATACTGGATGAAAATAACAAAATCAAGTAAACGGTTGTTGACTCAAATCTGATGAATGCGCTCTCATTGGTCCGATGCCTGCGCGCACAAATGTGTATCACAGGTGGAGTTAATATTACAGAGTGTTTAATATCCTTATCTTTTGGCTCGTGCACAGTTAAAGTCATGAATATTTAAACTGCCTCTGAAAGGAGAGATAAAGACGTTTCCGCGCGGTCGTGTATCTTCCGTGACTTCATTGATGGAGCGGGTAAACACCGCCCCCTGCACCCCCCCACCCCCACCCTCCACGGTTCTGAGCCAAGAGGCTCTGCGGCAAAATGTCATTACTGAATGCGCGCTCCGAGGAGAGGCTGCCGCTGCGCTGTTTGCGCCGCGCTCACACTTCTGCGGGACTTTTTCCTGTGATTTTATTTCCCGAGCAGGGAACAGAGGGGAATGTCCGCGGGTGATGATGATTCAGTGGAAACTAAAGTTTGTGTCACGTGCAGCACCGACTCTGAGCGCGAGCTCCTGCTTCGTTTCTCCACCTGAACGCTCCTGAACGCGTACCCGTTCCGGTGACAGCGGGCTCTGTGCGGCCTCGCGTCCTTCCCCTCCTGCGCCCGGCAGCAGCCAACCTGTCCACGCCGCGCCGTGTAAGGGCTCCCCGGCACCGACTCCTCTCTGGCCCCCATCATGGACGTGTTCAAGAGCCGGCTCTTGGGGATTTCCGTGGCCGTAGCGCACGGCGTGTTCTCGGGCTCCTTGAACATCCTGCTGAAGTTCCTCATCAGTAATTATCATTTCGGCTTCCTCACGCTCATCCAGTTCCTGACCAGCAGCACCTCCATGCTCACCCTGGAGACCCTCAGGCGGCTGGGGAAGGTCGAGATCCCCCCGTTCAGCCTGCAGCTCGCCAAGGTAACCAGCCTGACAGGAAGTCCCCACAAAGTGTCCTTTTTACTTTATTCAGAGGGTCGCAATCATGTAATATTTCTGTTATTTAGATCAAAACTTCACTGTTCAGAATGTATTTAGTATATCAAAAATACGCACACTTAAAAAAAATACCGAAATTAGTTTCTGGAGTATTTTAAAGGATCTTTCTCCAAATCCGCGGCCACGTTAGTTTAAAGTGCAGTTTGTGAAAGTTGCGGTTTGAAATAGAGAGCACTGCGTAATCATCGGCTCACGCCTGTATCATTAAAACTAAAGACTGAATGAAATGTGTTTACAGATAAACATTTAGCTTTAACTACTGGCTGATTGATGAGATGCACCAAAGTGACCGCAGTGAATGAAACGTTATCACAATCTGGATCAGCTCTAACCCTGAACATGGCACCGTTTCATTCACGGCCCGCTATATTAACTGTAATAACAGACTGTATATTCTGCACGGACTCATTCAGCTGTTATTTCCACACACACACTGTGTAAGGTTGAGCTCGGTAGTCTCTGAGGACAGACTCAGTTTTACTGCTTCATCATCAATGTTTTTAGTTCGAATAAATAAATAAAATAAACGCTCAAAGGGAGAAATTCAGATCTAAATGGTGAAGATGAGATTTTGCCAAACCTTTTAGGAACTGGAGCTTTTTGGAAATTAAAGACTTTTTTGTTCCCAAAATTGTTTTTAGTCATTAAAAACGTCCAGATCTTAGACCTGAACTCTCCATGCTGGACGTTTACAGCCTATTTATGTTTATTTTATTATTATTATTGTTCTTCTGCTGCACCTTTGAGTTTAAACATATTGGAGCTGCCCTCTGAATCCCACTGTTTGCTCTGCTTACAATGACAACAAAACTCATTCATAATTAATGTGAGGTTTTTTGTTTTTTTTTTTACATAGAAGAGGCCTCCCATCTCTCACTCAGTGAAACAGTATAAACGAGGTATCAGAAAAACACACAGAGACACGACTGCGGTCGTTTCACCTCTGCTTGCATTTGTACGATTCGCCTCTTCGACAGTGAAAAATGATGACGGTCGCTGTACGTTAAACACAGGCTGTGGATCAGAGTCCGCTGAGGCCTGAGCCGTCGAACACAACCAGTGTTTCTGGATGAAAGTGCAAATAATGTGTCTGAACGTGCAGCAACTCCAACTGCACTCACTGTAAATGGTCTGTATTCATATATCGCTTTACTAGTCCCTACGGACCCCAAAGCGCTTTACATCACAGTCATCCACACATCCACACACTGGTGATGGTGAGCTACATTGTAGCCACAGCTGCCCTGGGGCGCACTGACAGAGGCGAGGCTGCCGGACACTGGCACCACCAGGCCCTCTGACCACCACCAGGCGGCAACGGGTGAAGTGCCTTGCCCAAGCACACAACGACCGAGACTGTCGGAGCCGGGGCTCGAACCGGCAACCTTCCGATTACAAGACAAACTGCCAACTCTTTGAGCCACGATCGCCCCACTGTGGCAGATTTAGCACAGATGTGTGGACTTCAATGTAAATCTGAGGCATTTCTGTTTTACTACATTTTAGCTGTACTTGAAGTAAAACCAAAACAGCCATTGGTAAAGTGAAGAGTGCCCACAGGGCCCATCCATTCATTCAACCAGAAACAAGGTCAGATAACATGGCGCTGTAGCTGCTGATTAACATAATAATATACAGGTTTCTGAAGAGTAGCGATTTACTGACACTACTACCATAAAAGTGGAGTTCTTTAGTGCAGTGCCCCCAGTGTTTTGGAGTGGTAAGTACTGTGCAGCTCGAAGCTCATCCAGGTATCTGAATACTGACCACATTGCATTTTCATACCTGAGCAGGTGTAGGTCCAAACTCATTTAATTTCAGTCAGAGAAACATGGAAACGCTTCAAGTCTGTTTCTAGGCTGCGACTGTGAAGTGGAAGTGGGTTAACGTGTCACTGTGATGCTCGTCTCTTCGCGTCTGTGCAGGAGTTTGCCTCGGTGTGTGTCCTCTCCACGCTGCAGTCCACGCTCACGCTGTGGTCTCTGCGCGGCCTCAGCCTGCCCATGTACGTCGTGTTCAAGCGCTGCCTGCCGCTCTTCACGCTCAGCATCGGCGTGTGCGTGCTCAGGAACGGCGTGCCGTCTGTCGGGGTGGTGACCGCTGTGCTCATCACCACCGGAGGAGCTGCACTGGCTGGTAAGCACACACACGCATCACTCACAAACTGGTGAACTGGGGCTGTTTTAGGTGCTCTGGGTTTTGTCCCACCGCTGGTCCTGTTTATGTCTTTCTTACTAACATGCTAACAGGTTTTAGCCCGAGTGCAAAAAAAAAAATCATTTCTACCAACAACCAAACAGAATATTTTACATCCCATTAACATGGCGCCACCCACACACTACCCCAACACAGCTGCTTGTCCATTTGTGCTTCTTTGGATCAAAATGCTCTCCTTCTTTCTCCCTCTTACATCCCTACCTGGTTGATTGGGACAGCTACCCTTATCCAAGTCTGGTTCTGCCAGAGGTCTCTTCCTGTTAAAAGGGAGTTCTTCTTCTCCACTGTCACCAAGTGCTGTTTCTAGTGGACTGTCTCAATTGTGGGGAGTTAATATTTTAAGGACTGTCTTGAAACAGCTGCTGATTTGCAGTATAAAAATAAAAAATGAAATAGCGGAGGAGACTCGGTGATGTCCATTAGTGGCAGACTTGTCCACATACCCTCCGTCTTATTACTTCAACCACCTTCTAAAAAAACAGAGGTGTTAGGATCGTTGCAAAAACATTTTTAATGTTTCTATATGAGTGTTCAGCGTTTTAACATTTTTGGCTTTTCTTTAAGCACCTTGGAAGTCGGTGAAGTTGTGCCAGGAACCTGTTTTCTTCTGTTTCGAGCAGCTCCCACAGTCCTATAAGCTGTTGGCTGGTTGGCTGGTAACACCCACAGAGCTGTAAACGGTTTCTCAAACAGCTTTTAACTTGTGTTTGTGGGAAAATAGCGCATTCCAAGTTATTCTTTTCGTAATAACTCAAATGCACTCCCTCACTCTCTTATTCCTAATTCAAAAAGCACAAGTGTTTCAGGTCAGATCCATCTCTCCATGGACTGGTGTCAAAGGTGTTCTGTGTACTTTAAGAGCCTTCTCTTACTTTACATTCATCCCTCTTTTAACTCGTTTACTCTGCGTTTCCATCTTCTTTTAATGTCTTTGTTGTTTTCATAAAAGAGAAGAAAACAGTGAAGCTGATCCTTAAAAAAAACCCAGTTAAAGCTGCTTAACCATTCCATTAGGTTATCTGCCTTATACAGATCTTTTAATCATCGTTCTCAGCAGTAAATGTTGCCCTTCCATTAGTGATAACGATCCCGAAGTCATAAACAAAAACCTCCACACACATAATTCATTTCCTGGATTAATCCAGTGTGCTGGATGGGGGGTGGGGGCGGGGAGGTGCTGGAACATGGACTGTGAACTCTGCAGAAAATGAATCTAATGGACAAATTCATCATCCTGGGTTTTAATCTTGGCAATAATTACCGCTTCTCGCAGCCACTCGTGGATTAGCCGAATGTCATCTCGGCAACATTTCGAATGTTTGTCAACACTTTGCATATGAGGCACATCCTTCAGCCATCATTAATATTATGGGGGGATAGCTTATGCCCCCCCGCCACCATCACCCGAAGCTTAATTAGCCTCTGTGACGGGGGATGCCGTTGTGCAGCGAGGCCTCAGGGCTGAATGTTGACAGATACTGTAGCTCAGAGCCTCTGTTCAGATTTAAAACTTTATTCTAAAAGTTGTAAAAAACAAACATCACTCACGCTTAACAAGCGTCAGATGATCACGCCAGGAGCACACTTGTGTTTAGGCTGCATGGGGCTTTTATTTTGAAATTTCACTCAATTCTCTCTGCTGAGCTTGTATGAAAATTATACCCAACCCCATTTTGAATGATGTGAACTCGAGATTTGCATCTGAAAAGTGTTGGGAGAAAAAGAAAAGGGAGAATTTGGTGGAATTGCAAGTGCTTATTGGGTACGGCTCTGATGACTGTGTGAGATGGAACAGGATCCAGTTGAACCTCACTCCTCTCATCCTTTATCAGGGATGCTACACTCAATTGTAACACCTAGGGGAACAGCCACACCAATTACATTGAGCTGAAAGATAATAGACCAACTGTGGCGCCTCATACATGGTGAATTATTTCAGAAGCGGATAGCCTTTACTTTACTTTAAAATTATACAAAATGGAAACTCTACGAGTTTAAGATGTTTTTATGATAAACCATTGAGCAATGTTAGCACATCCATGAACATATAAAGTAGCTTCTAATGGTTGTTTTATGTGCTTTTAGTGACATCATTTCAATGAACAGCTAAACAGATTTCAGTCAAACAGCTGTTTGTTTGTTTGTTTGTTTTTACAGCTGTAACAATATATCAAAATAAAATGCCTTAAAGCAACTGTTGTTGTGATTTGGTCCTGTTTAACTAAAACTGAATTGAATTCAAATGAATTGGAAAATTGGTGACATGCACTCTATCCTGGATTAATATCACTGAGGTCAGGAGGTAGTGGAAAAATCCTTCCACCTACCTGCAGGAATAAATCGTGCAACTATGGTGCAAATAGTACAAATGGTTGGTGTTCACTGCTGCTGATCCGAGCTCATTCTGAACCATCAGCAGTACTGAAGAATGGCTCACATAGAAAAACGGCTGTTGGGAAGAAGAGCAAGATTATATTGCTGCAGATGATGATGATGATGATGATGATGATGGGCCAACAGAAGCATGAGACTGCAGCAGTAGAGGTTGTCATGAGTCAGCACCTGATTCATTCAGGTTTCTGTGTTTTCTCAAGCTCGATCAGGTCCTGAGGAGTTTAATTGTAGTTCGGTATTTTCCTGATTTCTACCAACAAGAAATGTTTCTAAGTAACAGCTTCTGACTTCCCCTCGCCTGCCAGCCCAAAGCCAATTACATGAAAAATATCCACAGTCACATGTATTATTGTGTGCTTTAAAAATCTACTAGTTTTTCTAAAACCACTGAGCACCGGTTACCCAAACAGGAGGCTCAGCAGCAGCAGATTAATCTAAAGTTGTTGCTTTTGCAGGGAGCAGGATGAAATATGTAAAAAGATGTAAATGACTGCTGTGTGTTTGCCACATTTGATGGGCAGGTTGACCAAGTGTATTGGTTTGCCTTCACTGAAAACACGAGCCGATCACGTCGGCAGGCGAGGCTTTAGTTTGTGTAGTTTGTTTTCAGCGTGAGCAGCTTCCTTGTCAAGCTTCCAGCATCCAGGCTCAGCACAGGATTAATTCCATCTTTCCTTCTTTATCATCTGTCCTCATTCCTCAGCTTTCCCACCTACAAACTCCCACAATCTTCCATCTTGTGATATCACAGATATACTAAAGCACAAGGAAACCTCTCAGACACCGAAGTAGAAGCTGCCTGAGAAATGCTGTTCAATATTTACAGTAAAGTCAAAGTCCAGATCTCAGTACAATTGAAATCCCGTGGAATGAATGAATGCAAGTCCTACAGAACCATGTGAGAAACTCATGAATTTGATTAATTCAAGTTTTTGTTCCTGAAGTAGTTTTAAACACTGGGTGTTGCCTTGAGGAGCTTTATGTTGTACACAGATCCTACAATAATATTTATAGAGAAAAACCTAACAATCATATGACCCCCTATGAGCAAGAACTTTGGTAACAGTGGGCGGGGCCATCTGCTGTGACCGGTTGGGGAGAGAGAAGGAAAGAACAGGATAAAGACATGCTGTGGAAGAGAGACAGAGATGAATAAAAGGTATGATTCAATGCAGAGAGGTCTGTTAACACAGTGAGTGAGAAAGGTGACTGGAAAGGAAAAACTCAATGCATCATGGGAATCCCCCGGCAGCCTAAGTCTATTGCAGCATAACTAAGGGAGGATTCAGGGTCACCTGGTCCAGCCCTAACTATATGATTTGGCAAAAAGGAAAGTTTTAAGCCTAATCTTAAAAGTAGAGATAGTGTCTGTCTCCTGAATCCAAACTGAAGCTGGTTCCATAGAAGAGGGGCCTGAAAACTGAAGGCTCCGCCTCCCATTCTACTTTTAAATACT
>VUQR01013485.1:48903-64259 GCA_015108515.1 Hemichromis elongatus | reverse complement strand
CTGAATCCTCCCTTAGTTATGCTGCAATAGACTTAGGCTGCCGGGGGATTCCCATGATGCATTGAGTTTTTCCTTTCCAGTCACCTTTCTCACTCACTGTGTTAACAGACCTCTCTGCATTGAATTGTACCTGCTACTAATCTCTGTCTCTCTTTCACAGCATGTCTTTATCCTGTTCTTTTCTTCTCTCACCCCAACCGGTCGCAGCAGATGGCCGCCCCTCCCTGAGCCTGGTTCTGCCGGAGGTTTCTTCCTGTTAAAAGGGAGTTTTTCCTTCCCATCGTCGCCAAAGTGCTTGCTCATAGGGGGTCATATGATTGTTGGGTTTTCTCTGTATGTACTAAGCGCCTTGAGGCGACTGTTGTTGTGATCTGGCGCTATATAAATAAAATTGAATTGAATTGAATTGAATACTTGTGAAAGAACAAAAACTTTGTATATCACATAGAATGTGTTCTTCAAACATAAGAGCTTATGAAGCACAAATCTTACACCCAGAAGATATGAATACAGAACCAATCTTTCCTTGGACATTTCTCAGTATTACCTCTTGCAAAATGCCGCGTCGTGTTTCAGAGCCACTGACCCAATAACATGCATAAAAAGGACTAACTAATTAGTCTGATACACAGCTGGTGAGTCACTGTAGATGTTGCTAGGAGAATACCTAAGCATTTGTGTTGCCACTCCCTAGCTGTTTTCCTGTCTCTCTGTGTACAGTATGACTAAAAATACTATGGTTTAAACTTTTTTAAAAATAGAGGAACACTTTGAAAACACGTCAGATCTCCAGCACAAACGATATCAAGTATATCCGGTATGCTGGATCTCTGATATGGCCAGGGTGATCTGTTAGAAATGAAAGAATGACACATTGTTTGATGGAAATTAAATTTAACAGCCTTTAATAGAAAATGTGATGTGGCAGGAAAGTCCATTTTGCTGAAATTTGATTACAGCAACTCAAAATGGTACACTATAGTTTGTATGGTCCCTACATACTTGCATGTTTATACCTGACAATATTGAGGCATGGTCCTAACAAGACAACAGATGGTGTTCTGGGAATGCTCTCCACAGTCTGCACGAGGACTACACCGAGCTCCTTCCATGGATATACCTGCCCAGAACATTACTGATCCACCAAAAACAGGTCATGCGGAACAATGTTACAGGCAGCGTAGTGTCCTCCACGTCGTCTCCACCGGACCCTTTCTCGTCTGTTACATATGTTCATGGTGAACCTTCTATCATTTGTGAAAAGCACAGAGTGCCACTGTTGGTTCTGATAATTCTAATATTCCTCCAGTAGAGGAGGTTGTGTCCTCAGGCTATATTCATGAAGTCTATTTCTGAATTTGTGGTCAGAGCCATTAACAGGAATGGCTTGCTGGAGGTCTTTTTGTAGGGCTCTGGTAGTGCTCATTTGTTCCTCCTTGCAGCTGATGAGTTAAGGATCTTCTACAGTCTAGTTTCTCCTAGATTAACTTCCTGTCTCCTGGAATCTGGTATCTCCTGCATGTTCTTGAGACTGTGTTGGGACACATAGAAAACCTTCTGGCAATTGCACGTATGAATGTGCTATTCTGGAGCATTTGGACTACCTGTGCAACCTCTGTAGGGTCCAGGTATCAACTTATGCTACCCGAAGTGACACTGATCTTGTCCAAATGCAAAACTACTGAAAAAACAGTCTAAAGGGAGAGATTTTTATTTGATTTTTTTTAATGAATATTTAGGGATTACCTCTCCAGTTTGACAACAGAGAGACTAAACAGATGAGTGATGATACTGAATCCTTCTTCCTCCAACAAATGTTACAGTTGCACTAAATGAAGAGGCTTATTCACATTGTTTATCAGATTCAGTAGACCATATGAAGCAGCTTGGATACAACTTGACAGTGTAGCTGCACGACTAAGAAGATTAGACTAGATTTACCTCGCAGGCGGTCGTCAGCAGCGCTCACACAGAGCTGGCGCATAGCAACAGGTCAGTGAGCCCTGTGTGGCACATTAGCATTCACCATAGACTGGGACAGAGGCCCTTTTAGCAGAGATGGAAGCTACCATTTCCCTATGACTTCACATAGGCGTTTTCTTCTAGCCTACAGATAAGCTTCTTCAAAAGGTCAGTGTCCTGCTCTAAGTCATAAGCTTTCAGTCACATTTCAATTTCAGTGTGGTTTATGAGTGTGATTAAGTGTGTACAAGGGCATAGCCTGGCAGCACTAGCCTACAGGTGGTATAACCTATTTTTTTTCTTGGAAAACCTACAACTTACTATTATCCTTAAGTTTTTTTGTAACCAAATCCACTCTATTCTAAATATATAATCTTTCAGCTGTCATATTTTGGGCCTTTTTGAACTGTGGAAGAAAAACAAATGAACATTTTGTAATTGTCTGCTCAGGATAGCACAATGTGAGAAGACGGCGCTTTAACATGACAGTCCTATGGGCTGTGTTTACATGGGCAGTCAAAGGGATACTCTGCACCTGCAGGTTCCTTTGGGTGAGTGTATGCTTATCATATTGACATCTTGGTAATCTGCTTATGTCACAGTTTATTAAAGGTTCTTCTAAGTTTTGATTAGAAAACTTTTAATCAGTGTTCATTTGCATTGCAGATATGTCCATACAATGCTATCAGATTCTTACCAAGGGAAAACCCTATTACAGAGGACAGAAGTCATCAGTTGAAACAAATTGTGGGTAAGAAACTCATAAAATCAAAGAGCGATCACCAACATATTCAAATATCTTAAACACTCAATTTCACAGTTTATTTTCTTAAAGCCTCTCCTCATCCTTATCTAATCCTACTTCAAATCCCATTTGCTTATGTGCAGATTTAGATGTGATTACCTTGTTTGATGTTATTTGTCAGGTGCCGAAAATAACAGGATTGCTGCCATACCAGGCAGCCCTGACCGTACATTTGCCCTCCAGAAACGACTGACCAAAACTGAAAAAGAGGTGCTATCACTGAAGACCAGGATTGCTTGTGAGAGAGCGTCATGGGAAAGGAGGTTTACAGAGCTGAAGAGAAAACAGGAAGAGCTGCATAACCAGGTGTGTTTGTGTGTGAAGTTGTGTGTGTGGGTGGCTGACGTTCATTAATTATACCTTGCCTCTTTTCCCTCAGCTGGAGTCTGGAGTGTTAGTGAAAGTGGGCAGTTACAGTGACCTGGGAGAGTCAGGAGTGGACAATGGCGAAGCATTTGAAGAGTGTTCAGGTAAATGACAGTAACACAGTTATGGTCGCAACACAACAAATTTTCATATTTCATCCTTTTGAATTTAGCCATCATATCAGCTGCTAATGTCTCACCAGCAGGTGGCCTTCATCAGCACAGAAGGTCTGACATGTCATCAAGAAGTGGTAGTTATGAATGCAGTTTGTCAGGCAGCCAGTTATCTTTATCCTCAGCACAGAGTTCAAGACCTTCCTCCTCCTCAACTTCAGCCTCCAGGTATTGCTTTCAAAGAAACGGTTTAGCAGAGAGTTGGATACAAAAAATGATTCTGGTATCTGTGCTCGGAAGTTTAGCTGCAAACAGTGGAAGCAGCAGGGCTCATTTCAGAGGCATTTAAGGTCCTGTGTCCTACTGAAAATGTATTATGTAAAAAAATTGTTCTCACAAAAATTTGAACATAGCACTTTACTTAGGTAACAGTTATAATCCTCCCTCTTAAGAAATGCACAGGGTGTATATTCAAAATATATTTCAAAAAGCAAATGTATTTATTATGTGGAATGACTTAAGAATCATACACATGATGTTATTGGATCATAATTAGTGATTTATTGATGTGTGTGATGTTCTTTCAATTTACTAAGAGAAGTTTTCCTTCTGTAGTGTGAGATCGTGGAGGAATCCTCAAGGGCCACATCGAGTTTTTGTTCCTCACTCCCCGATGGACTTACAGCTAGGCCATCAGGTCAGGATCATGTTGCCATCTGGGAGGATCAGCACAGGAATAGTTCGTTTCCTCGGCCACCTGCAGGGGGAGGTAGATCTCTACCTTGGAGTCGAGCTGCAAACTCCTGATTCGGGTCTATGTGATGGGAGCCACCTGGGACACAGCTACTTTGAATGGTAACCGATGTCATTTTCCTACCTGCCTTACACAAACAACATGTACATTTTTTTTTTTTTAGCTCCAAGTTTTTGCACGTGGACATTTAGTAAAGTACTGTGATTTGTATGTGTGCACTAAGTAATGCTTTTCAAAATAATTTCACTACTTATTTAAAATCAAACGCTTCTAAAACCTAAAAAACCCCTAAAGATATACTTTATTATACTTCCATAATTTCCTTCGGGATTAATAAAGTATATCTCATCTCTCAAATCAAATGCTTCTAAAACCTTTACATTTGTTTTGAAGCTTATTTACCTTAAGCGACATTCTTTCATACAATTACACAACATATTAATACATTAACTTTAATGGATTTGATATTCCATAATTTGATATTTCACAATTCTCATACAAATTAATTCAGTTTCTTGTGTCATATACCTGCCAGTTTATTAGGTACACCCGTTCAACTGTCAATAAGTAATATATCTAATCAGAAGTTACATGCCAACATCTAAATGGACTGAGGTATGTTGACTTGGTCAAGATGACCTGCTGAAGTTCAAACTGAACATCAGAATGGGGGGAAAAAGGTGGTTTACGTGACTTTAAATGTGGCATGGTTGTTAGTATCAGATGGTCTTGTCTGAGTCTTATGATCTACTCTACATTTTTCTGCACAGCCATCTCTAGGTTTTACAGAAAATGATATGAAAGCAGAAGAAAGTCTCTGAATACATAACATGTTTAACCTTGAAGCAACACCAACAGACTACATAGGCATCTTTCAAGTGCCACAGATTACCTGAAAAGTGTTGCTGACCATGTCGCTGACCACGCAGTACCCTTCATCTGATGGCTGCTTCCAGCTCAGATCATCTCAAACTGGTTTACTGAACCTGATAATAAGTTCATTATACTCAAATGGTCCCTAAAGTTACCAGATCTCAATCCAATAGACCACGTTTTGGATGCGGTGTAATGGGAAATTTGCAGCTTACAGCTTATTAAATCCATGGCATGAAGAACTAAAGCAATCCGGAAAGCAAAAGAAGGTCCAACATAATACTACAAGGTGTACCTAATGAAGTGGCTGTTGGGTATTTCTTAGGACTTACTTCAGCAGTCATCTCCAGTCCCTTTGGATGCCGTATCTGTGCTGCACGCTGCACATGCAGATCTCAGGTTACCGGTAACTTAGCTAGCTTTAATTACAGCATTAAAGGAGTGAGGAGCGACCTTGAAATGTGAACTCACTTTCCTACAATGACAAACGACTTCCTGTGGTTGGAAATGTTTCTTAAATGTAGTATTTTCTTACAAGACTGTAAAAAAAAGAAGAGAAAACAACAACAACAACAATAAACAGACAACCTGCCCAACATCTAAAATATTAAAATTATAAATATAGGTGTGTTATTTTCTAACCTCTATTTTGTTTAAATATTAACCCAATTTCCATTTTTTTGCAGCAAACCTGGATACGGGGCCTTTGTACCTTTCCACAAATTACTAATGGCATGGGAGTAACACAAATATATACATCTTACCAAGCTCGCCTTCGACTAGAGGACCACCTGAATACAGAACAGTAGTTCATATCATCGATCTGATACAGCATAACTCTACATGTGCATCTCACCTGTGAATCAATATACATTTCCTATTAACAATAAAAACATCAGTTCAACAAACAGTGCTGTGTGAAGGTTAATGTGTTAAAAAGTTATTTATGATTATCTGACAAACTAGTTTCAGTCTGCTAAAAAAACCCTTCTCTAATGCTGAATATCAAGTACACAGTCAAGTTTGGCTAAAAGCCTTCAGGTATGATAACTGGCGATATTGAAAATCAGTTAAACATTGAGAACAAAGCACATTTGTTGCTTGACATTCAAATATTATCCCTCAGGGATTACTAATACATACAATACGTACAATAACCAGTATCAGCATGACTAAGGAAGATCATATTACACGCCTGTCAAACAACCTGTACTCAAGCTTTTATGTTCCTTACCTTAACTGACAAAGTGACTCCATATTGGAGAGAAATTGTCAAAATACTTAAATAAAATACTTAACAAGCTAACAGCTATCTTTAAAAAAATGCTTTGAAGCCCAAGGTTGTTTGATTATGCTAATCAAATTCCCTGTTTACACATTGGGTAAAACATGGGACACATGCGAACATTGCACAACTTATGGTAAATATTTACATTCATTCAACCGTCACATTGCGCTCTAGCTGGCAACGGTAACTGTGTTCCTTGATTACACAAATATTATTGTTGCATCTCCTGGATAGTTGAAATACTTTAGATTTTTTAATAATAAAAAAGAAAGAAAGAAAGAAAAGAATTAAAAGCCAAGGAACAAAAGTGGACCATCGCCACTCAAAACAACATTGGATAGCAAAGAATTGACATGTTGGGTAATATCTGCAACTCTGTGAACCAAGAACATGTCTCAGGCATATAGTGATAGAGTTAGGGCTTCAGAAAGGTTGGAGTGTTTCCACAAAACAGGTTATATATGGAGGTTTTGGAAGGCTAGCAGCTCTGTGAGGCTAAATTTGAGCTACTGACCTTGCAAATAATGATTAACAAACAGAGGGATTAAAACGTTAACAGAGACAGTTTTCATTGTCTATTAGCATAATGATGGTTCCCTTATATTAACATTAAACAAAATCAATGTTCATGCTGAATAGCAGCTTTTTAAGTAATTAGTTCACATTTACCTTATTAGTGTGTAAAACTAACTGAGTTAAGGTGAGAGCTACATTTGAGAAACCAATAAACTCCATATAGACTTTTAATGTAAATGATCTGTACCTGCAACCTGGACAATATAGAGACAAATGAAAGAGTTGGTTCTTAATGTACAAAACAACTCTCACGAATATGAGGCCCAAATTACATCTGCAGGGACTGGTGCTAGATCTTAGCTATCCACTTTCTTTCCTATTATTATACACAACTGTGATTTAATGTAACATTTGTTTTTAATTATAAGTTAGTTTTCATCATGTCTGCCTTCTTCAAGTGGCAAAAATGGTATTTAACTGTAACATAAAAGGCTGTCACTCGAGCATGCCACACACATATGCACACACACACACACACATCGACCTTTCCCTCAGTCACAGGAAAAAAAAAATTCGTTTCTGGTTCAGGCATGCAACATGAGCTGTGATGTTTCTTGTGAAATGGAGTAGGAGAGTTAGCAGCAATTCTGTGTGTGAGGCAATCAGGAACACTTTCAGCTTGTTTGGTCTCTGATGAATGTCAGAGGGATATTTACAAGTGATTTAAATAAACCTGAAGAACTAGTCTGGGATTAATCAGTTAACCCCATACCAGCTGTTTATTATCTCATGCAAATCCATTTCATGGACGCTGCTGAGCTGTAGCTTATCCCGTCTTTTATTGGGTAAAAAGTGGCATACACTGTGGACAGCTCTAATGCAGGGCCAACAAAGACATCCATTCACTCTTACATTCACACCAATAGCCAATTTAAAATCACCAATTAAAGCAACATGAATGTCTTTGGACTGTGGGAGGAAGCCAGAGGGACCCACACAGGTATGGGGAGACATGAAAACTCCACACGGGAAAATGAATTTAAACCACTGGCTGGCTCTTTATGCAACAGTGCTAACCGCCATCCCTCTGTGTTGTAATACATGGCACACATATTATTATTACAATAGTCTTTAATAGCTAGTGACAATGCATTTCCTAAACAGTCTTACAATGAATTCTTGAAGTAAACATTTGCAGTTAATGATACAATATAAGAATAAAGAATACAAATCATTTATGAGAACTAAATTCCATTTCTGTCATTTTAATGTGTTACACTGTAGTCTCTCCTACACACTCTTTTTCAGTTTTTCAGAGAATGATTCATGAAGCAGATTCAGGTTTACAGAACAATGATGATGACACATCAGCAAGTTCCTTTTGCTAGGGTCAAAGCCATTTTTAAAGTTCTGTTTCAGTTTCCTAGCAAGATCAGCATTTACATTGTATGGCAAAAACATGCAATGCTAGCTTATCTTTGTGCACTAAATGACTTTTATATTTACTTAGGAAGCTCACAGAGCAAGGACACCAAAGGTATTTCGCAAGTGGGGAGCTAAAAGCGACAAAGTCACTATTTGGAGAGGTGTGTGCCATAAATCAAACTACTGACTTTACACTACAGAGAAACATGCCCTCTGTAATGTAACCTACTACAGGTTTACTCATGCCAGATCTCATCAGGACAGGAACAAAATAGTGACAGATAGGAACACTTCAAAATTATTGATATATCACATGAAATATTCTTGAAAGTTTGAGCTGGTTAATAAAGAACAAACAAAATTACTGGCCAATAAAGCAATGAAAAAATTTAGTAAGACATGATCAGTTGGCATTTATAATGCAAAAACTCAAAAGTCAAGATAGAAAAAAATTCAGATAACACCTTCGACATTTAACTTTATTTTGAAAACCTCAGACAGAGGTGTAAAGTGGAGGCCTTCAGCTTCAAGTTTAGTTTGAGGTGAGATCAAAGACCTCCATAAGCCCGCACATTTAAGGTGTGATTTCCTAAATGTTGGTCCTAGTTCGGTTATTTGAATGTTGTATTTTACATCTATCTGACCAGTGAAAGTTGGATAGATGCAAACATTTACCGTTGTTAAATGTACAAGCAATGACAGACACAGCACGTAGGAGTTCTATTTATCTCTTTTTTGCGTGGTCTTTTCCAAAAAATCAAGATAGCAACAGCAAAAATGCTCTTAAAATAGGACTTCCCAAACCAGTGGGTTATGTTATGGTGGCTGTGTCCATAGTTTATAAAGGTTTTTGTAGTTCATCTCTAGATAATTAGCTTTTGATTTTTCTTTGTTGTGGTATTTTAGCTACTTTACTTTTATATTACTTGGAAGCCTGGATACTTTTCTGGACTGATTGCAAGTAAAGAAAGTGGTCGGCCGGTGTTTTTTAGTATACTGCAACTGTCCCTTAAAAGGATAATACTTGACTGTAGGCTGTTTTCGAGAACTAAGATTGAAAGTAGCACATAGTACAGCAACATATTATTTCATGAGAACTTGAAACTAATTAACTTTGATGCAATACGCATAAACAAATATGCATAAATATAACTGTTTTCTATCTAGAGGCACTTTTTTTTCCAATACATGGATGACAAAGACATATGACTCCAGTGTCATAAAAATATGTATAACCTATAACAGATTAACTAAATCATTCATAAATAAACTTTTCATTTTTATAGTATAATGGCACATTGCACAGAATTAGTTTTTAAATGACTCTGCTATAGGTACTATTCAGCCATTTGAAGAGGTTCTCACTTGCGATAAGGATGCTATTAAGGTCAACGAAAGTAGTAATGACAGGTCTGAAAGAAGAATAATCAGATAAAACCTCTTTGGGCCTTCAGTTTCAGTATCTCTGCAGCTAGTTTCTCAGCATTCATCAGATCTGGAAACATTTCCATGACAGTATCCACCAGATGTGGGTTGAAGATGGCTTTCAGCTTGTTGCCGAGTTCTAATCTTTGTGGGTCAAATGCAACAGAAGACGGCTGTTGTCCCCTTGAATGGTACTGATGACTGTTGCTAGAGCAGCAAGAACTAGAGTAGTGTGAAGAACGAATTGAAGAAGGCAGACTATTTGGTCCCCTGGCTTGTGGTAACCCCTGAAAGGGATCTGACCAGTACTGTTGTTGAAGATGGGTGCCTCCATTGTACGGGAAATGGCTGGGGAGGCTGCGCTGGTGGGATGTAGTGGGTGTGAGGACATTTGGGTGATAGGCGCTGTATTGGGGTTGTACCTGAGAGTCCATGTTTCCATGAAGTTGCTGGTGAACTGTCGAGGGCACTGCATGAGAACAGCACTTGCGAGGCTGGTTGGTGTTATTTTTCTCTAAATGTACTGAAGAATTTGTGGCTCCAGGAGGAGCACTCTGATACCGCGGCCTGAGCTTGTTTGAATTGCAGAGGGAATGTGAAATATCAGAGTGCTGACTCTCAAAAGAGCCAAGGCCTGAGTCCAGGTATTCTTGAGACATGTTGGCATAGTAATGATTTGGCATAGAGTGCAACCCAGGCCACTCTTTCTGACACTGGGTTCCTGTTACAGAACGAGGCATGTGATTTGGATTGTTTCTAGGATCCTCCCAGTACAGCAGCTTATTTTCACTAACCTGAGAAGGGGGTGAGGAACTCTGCTGGTCTCTTTTGAGCTCTGTGTTGAAGTCTCGAGGATGAAAATAGGCATTTTGAGCAAGCGCGGGATCAGACTGAAGCTGTCTGGGTGACAATCTGGCATTTCTCTCTTCTTTTACAGCAGAAATCTGGGCTTTCTCTCTCAATTCATCAGCCAAAGACAGATAGGGCTGGTTTACCCGCTCAGGATGGTAGAACTTACACTTTATGCCATACGTGCACTTTTTTTCTATGATGGAAAAAAAGCAAAAACATTGATGTAACATTTATTGATGTAATCAAATATAGACAGCACGTTCTCCGCTGCAGCAAAGGGTAACACTTCCTGATCGCTATGCTAATCGTATCCTACCATATGGACAGAGTTGTCTCTTTTGCTCCATGGGACGAGGCTTTTTCCGAAGGAAATTGTCCAGGCTGGGGCCATGGCGACCCAAAGGGTCATCTGGGGGCATGAACCTGCAGAAAAACACAAAAATGGTCTTTATTCACTTGCAGCTTACAACTGTGCTGTAAGCTGCAAAAAATATTTTTGGGGGAATAATCACCCTGGAAGGAAAATGTGGTATCTCACAGGCTCATACAGAAGAACAAGCTTACTTGTCATTCACAAAGGAGAACATGAGCAGCCTCTCTTCAATGCATTTCTTCCACTCAGGTCTTTCTGCTTGGAGGTCTCGGTAGGTGTCA
Source organism: Hemichromis elongatus (assembly GCA_015108515.1). Classification (NCBI taxonomy): domain Eukaryota; kingdom Metazoa; phylum Chordata; class Actinopteri; order Cichliformes; family Cichlidae; genus Hemichromis; species Hemichromis elongatus. Next base: position 53,226 of record VUQR01013485.1, on the reverse strand, counting down.
TTGGATACGATTATTCCATCTGACTCATATGCCAATTTGATAATAAAGCGGTCATCATAGCAAACCACTCGCTTGCCCCCAACACGGCGTGATGGAGTAAAGACAACAATCTTCCTTTTTTCAAGCTCCAGCAGAATGTGTTGATCTGAAAGTGCAACCAGTAATCAGTTGCAGATAGAGAGTTAAAATCGTGTATTAAACTGTATTGTGACACATTAAAAAGATGTGCAAAAGTCTTCAGTTGCCCTTTGTCATACTTTGCTAAGAAAATGGGAAATAGGTGCTGCGATTTATTGAAACATGCAAACATACATGGCAAACCACAAAGTGAAAACGAAGTCTGTACAATTTGAAGGTTGAAAGTTAATATTTCCCTTTATTTTTTGAAAGAGCTTCAACTAGGGCAAGCTTTCTTGTCATTTCTTTATGTAGTCTTCAGGAATAGTTCTCCAAGCTTTTTTAAAGCTGCCAACATCCAATAAGCTCTTTATTGGATGTTGGCAGCCTTTTTTTTCCCTTCTCTGTCAAGATCCTCCCACACTGCTTCCACAATGTTGATTTCAGTGCCTTGAGGTAATTGTTATTGTGATTTGGCACTATATAAATAAAACTGAAATTGAACTGAATTGAATTTCTAGGCTTGGGGAGGTCATTGTGTTTTTTTTCTTTTCTATCCAGGTATTCCTTTACAAACTTGGTGTCTTATGGATCACTGTCATGCTGAAAATAGAGCCGATGCCAGTCAGACTCCTTCAGGATGGTATTGCATGGTGGATCAAAATCTGACAGCCCTTTTCTATGTTCATATTTCCACAAAGTTTTACACGACTGAATGAAATGCAGGCCAAAGCTGTGTAAGGGCCTGCACCATGTTTTACAGATGGCTGAAGAAATGTGCTGTTGTACCTTTCTCCTGATCTCTTCTGTTCAGAACCAAAAATTCTAACAGGATTCATCACTCCATAAGACCTGTTGCCCCTGATTTTCAGTCCATTTCTTGTGTAATTGGCAATACCTCAGCCTTTTCTCCCTGTTTCATTTCCTTAAGAATGGTTTTTGACAGCCACCGTTTCACTAAGACCATTTCTTATGAGGCTTCAGTGAACAGTAGACGCATCGCACGACTTTTAGATACTTTTCCTGTGATTAAGATTTTTTTAGGCCTTACAATTCTCCTTTTGTCGTCTGTTTTCCAGGTTTTTCAAATTTAAAGACATGCTGCAAAGAATTGATTCATTTATTTATTTTCCTACAGGCTGCTGGTATTATTGCATAAACGTACAAAGTGTGTACAAAGGCTTTTTTTAATGCTTACATGTTTATATGTCAGGGGCTTAACAACAAAACAAAAAAAATTCCTCTGAAAATAGTCTGGTACGAGGACTGGACTGAAAATGAACCAATTTAGAGAGAAAAACTTTGAAAAACCTTCATAAACCTTGGAGAATGATTGCTCAAGACTACTGATTTCCTGGAAGGAGAATATAAGGAAATGAGGGTTAGATTACTCTTTATCATGCTACGTGCAAGCTGAGTGAATAAATGCATGACACACACACACACACACACTGAGAGCGCTTCCAAAGAAAGTTAAGGGAAAATTAAATGAACCTCAAACTCTGTGTGATGAACAAAGGATAGAAAAGCTTATGTGATAGAAAAGCACTACACAAGTTACTGTCGAAACTTAACCTCTTACTGTAAATAGAAACCAGCAGTTAACTACGACATCAAGTACATTAGGTACGGGGGGAATAAAAAAAAAAACAACACAAAAAAACAAACAAAAAAAAAAATCCCCATCTGTACTTCCTGATGGGACTTTCCCACAAGTAACTATTTGGTGATTTTTTACTTCCTTGTTGTAAGATTGAAAAAAGAACCTCTGGATTGCTCCACCCAGGCTCCAGTTATTAATTCATAAGAGCAACACGAAGCTTACGCTCCAGGATGTTCCACCCTTTTTACGTAGTTGTTGTGTTGCAGGCAGTATCTTTATACAAAGATACACTGGCGTTATATTTATCTAGACCTTATAAATACACTTACTTAAGTGACTCAGTTGGGATAAATTTAGAGCTCTATTATACACGAGGGTCTGTTATTACAATATTGTTTCCACTCAAAAACAGTCAGAGCGACTCATTTTAACGTATTCCTGCACTTTCTCTCGCCGTGGCCTCGTATGGAAATATCGTAAGGTGGTCAACTAAATAATGCCCAGTTTCACAGTCTTAACTGTTTTAGCATAGATGGCATAGATGTACAAGTTTCGCTACTGAAATATCTCATGGCTCCTGCGAGAATTATTCATGAATACAGAATTATGCGATAAAATTTCTAAGTTTTCAATTGTTGGTTAAAAAAAAAATCACCTCTAAAACCGACAGTATCGGTTTCTGTACTAAGAAAAAAAAAGGGTAAACGGTGGAAAAAAAAAATCATCTTTGCAGGACTTGTATGGAAAAACTAGAATAAATGGCAACTTCTCTATTACAATAGTTGTGTGGGCTTATTTCATTTGTTTCACTTCCTTGTCAGTAAGCATTTGTTACCTTCCTAAGTAAAATAATCAGGCTACCATTTAAGACCATCAATCATGTTATATTGTCACCATTGCATGTGCCACATACTGAATCTGCAGGGGAATTTTTGTCTTATATCTTATCTGACAACTCAGAAGGCGTGGTTCTCATTCACCTGGATTCACTGGTCTTGCCTGCTGCCAGAAGACTAAAATTTAAACCTTTAGTCTTCTCTAACATTAAACTAACCAATAATAAGAAAATTAGCAGATGGTAGAACCACACTGACTGCTAAAAGCAGTGGCAAGAACAGGCAACGAATTTTCAATACTAAGAATTTTTTCATTGGTAGCTTACAATGGACTCCCTATTACACATGCAAAACCTGTTTTTATTGGCTGGGAGTCAATGAGAACACAAGCACGTCAAAATATTTTGTCAGCAATGCAGACATGTGATAGACAGAAACTCAGCTATTGCTCCCCATCGCTGTTGTTTGTACTTGTTAGGTGAGTGCAGAGACATTTGTTTCCCCCCCCCCCAGCCATTAGTCAGTCTTATAGATCTAACTCCATCTTTATGGCCCTGCTAATGTCCAGCATGAAAGTAATATCAGTGTCATTTCTGTTTGAATCAGACCTTATTTGTCACTCACACCCTGTGTGAAAATTGCTTTTTGTGTCACCAGTATTAACCTCATTTAACCCCAGCTCACAGAGATGTTAGGCTGAAATTTGGCCTGTCTACTTGATGGGAAACATTTGTCTGGTTTGCTGTATTTCTGCCACCCTCACCTGTCAGGGGAGCATCAGCTCTGGGTTGCTCTTTGCGCCAGCTGGGAACAAACACAGTAATGCTAGTATGACCTCTGTCTAGGAAGAAGTTCACCGCCAGCTGAATCCCTCGGCATGAGAATACTTCCTTGTTACCATGACTGTAAAATAAAAAGCATAAGAGAGAGCATGAGTTCAATTAATCTGACTAACAATAATCTAAAAGGAGATTATTTATAGTCAAAAGGAGGCTTAACAAATTACACTGATCTGAGTAAACACCACATGTCTTTAAATGCAGCTCTGAAGGAATCTTCCCACAGGCTATTACCCAGTCTGAAAATCACGTATTGCACACAATTTCTGGTAAAAGGTGGGGATTCTCAGTAGAGTATCTAGAATTTGCATAATGTCTCAGCGGTCCATGCTAAAACATGCACGGGCAGTGCGGTGAACACCCCCTTTAAAAAGACAAATCACATGACATTGGAGGAAAATACACATTTCAGAGCCAGAGTTAAATCAGGCTTTAAAAAAACAACTGTGCTTATAAAGAAAGTATTCATAGCAGCTGTGACATTCATGAGTAATGATTGAATCTGATGATCTACAGAGCAGCAAGTATTATCAGGATTACCTAATGGCAACATTGCTGCCGTCAATGACAACAGGTCTCAATTCTTTGTCCGGTTTGTTTGGGTCCCATAGCTGTGTTGTGTTTTTGCAGGACCCAGGAGCCCTACTGGGAGGCTGCGGGGAGTCGTTTTGGCTCGTGCTCCTCTCGTCACTGTCAGAGCTGGAAATGCAAGGTACATTGCTGGTTCTGTTCCTAACGAGCTCTCCCAGCACCGCGTTAGTGTCTGTGCTTAAGCCCAGCTTCCTCAAAGCAGCCATCACCTCTGATGGGGTGTAACCCAACTTCCTGAAGAAGTCCACTCTGAGCTGGAACTCCTCACTGTCTGCTTCCAGAGAGTCTGAAAATGAGCTCAGGCTGGGAAGAGCCTCGTCCATCCTGAAGCATCTGA
>VUQR01013485.1:34038-45404 GCA_015108515.1 Hemichromis elongatus | reverse complement strand
ACCTTCCAGATCCCTCAGGTCATCTGGATCCGGTTTTTTATCAATGCCTAGAGTCAGAACCAGACATGGAGAAGCTTCATTCAGCTTTTATGCTCCATACATTTGGAACAAACTCCCAGAAAGTTGATTTAAATCCAGGTTGAAGACTCACCTGTTCTCAGCTGCATTTGAATAAAGCACCAAATCCGCACTGTTTTACTTTTAAGCTTAAATTGCAAAAATTACATTTTAACAACTGATTTTGTCTACTGTTCCTTTTTATACTGTTTCTTTCTTTCCCATTGTAATTCATGCTTTTTATTTGTTTTGTTTTTTAATGTCTCTGTAAAGCACTTTGAATCACCTTGCTGTTGAATTGTGCTATATAAATAAACTTGCCTTGCCATAAGAAGATAATAAAAAGTATCATAAAAAAAGCTTATCCCTAACTGAGCTGTGCATTTTTTTCCAGCATCTACTTGTGTACAAGAAATTAAAATTATGAATACAACAAGCTATGAAGTAAAAATAAAATGTTTTAATGAAAGGAAGGGAAATCAACTAACAGTTAAATAATTCTATTAGCTTTTGGGACAGCACAGCAAAACATCTACAAATAGAATTAAGATAAATCTCATATTTGATTAATTACAGTAAAGAATATTTAAATGTATTAAATGTATCAAGTGGCCCTTTTTCATTTATAAAGCTGATTGTCTAAGCACGTGATCAACCTTCTCCATTTGTATTCCCATTAACCTGCTCTGTTAAAAAATAGCTTATGTTTTGTTGTTTTATACAGTAATTTGGCCACTAGATGTCACCGTTGCTTCACAGTTCGCGCTGTGCAGCCTCCACTCTCAAAGGAGAGGTTATGGAAAACGTTGGTCTGCAGGTGGTAGAGGTGGACTGGTGGTTAAATTGTGCAGTTTGTGTGTTTGTGTGCATGTGTGTTTGTAAACTAGCCTTTGTGTAGAGGTTTAATGGCATGGTCGAGTTGGGATCACACCACGTGGAGCTTGTTAATGGCATATACAGAGTTGAGTTCCAGAGAGTGGAGAAAGTAATCAGGGCCAGTTGCCAGACGGCTGCCTCTTCTGAGGGCCCACACCACTGGTCCCAGGTGTCTGTAAGGCCTGATATTACTGCAGGGCAATGAGCTGCAGCCAGCAACCATAAGTTTGGGGATGTACACACACACACGCACACACACATACTGACAATTACGCTGACTTTAATTCTTTTTCCTACAGACACACCAAAACCTTACTTAGAGGCACATCTACTTTAATTAACACTGGGTGTGCGCTTTTTGTCACCAAAAGTGTGACTGAGTACAGACACATACTTATTCAGAGATATATTAAAAGCACATAAATTTACACTTTTCTACAAGAGGATTATCTCTGATTTTATTTGTGGGAGAGATCCCAGGGGCTTTATCAAGAAACATCTGTTATATGACACTTGGCAAGAAGCAAAGTTATACAGTGTTTTACTGACTCCAACCTGTAAAAGCAACATTATGGGTACAGTAGTTCCTTGTTGAGTGCATTGTTTTTTTTAATTTATGGCTAGGCTACAATGGAAGACATTGTTGGCATTCAGAAAACTATTGTTCAGTAAATGCAAATCTTGAACCTTGCTGAGAATCCAAGTGCTCAAGAATGGATGGGCTTAGTGCAGATTGGTTGTTGTGAACATCAAACGCTTATTTCCTTAACATCTTGGGGGAGGCATTGCCCTGCTCAAAGGCATATCTTTTTCCTCCAGGCAGGTGTAGTTTGGCAAGGCTTGTTAAACCTGAGACAGTTGATCAAATATTCAGCCAGGCTCATTGTGCTGCCGAGAGCTTTTGGATGTGGTTGGGATAGTGCCGTTCTGATAAAACCAGCTTTGTAGTGCCTCAGTGCCGGCCTCCCTTTGCTACTCCTTTCAGTAGCTGCCCGGGTCAGCCGTCTGTCAGAAAAATTAATTTTTGTATGATTTCTTTAAAAAGATCCAAAGTAAAGAAAAGGCAGCCTTTAACTGAACTAATCCATCTTATGCCAATGGTGTCAGAGTGATTCACGATTTCCAATTTAGCCATGGTTTGAATCTAAAGTAAATCAGGCAGGAAGGCTCTACCCTTTGTGCAGCCGGACGACAAACCCTCAGTGACAAGAGCTTTCAAATGAACATATCCCACACATTCATCTTGTTCATTTATTACCTCAGACACTCTCCGACTTGTCCTACATAGAACATCAAGCAAAGACCTCCTGGCATTGTGTGTGAGTGCAGAGGAGGCAAGGCATTACCACTGGATCAGTGGCAACACTATTGATAGAAAATTGGACAAAAGATCAGCAGAATGGAGAGGGTGTGTGTTTTAAGTCTGTGTTTAATTAGATTTACTTTGATAAGTGACAACTGAATTCCCGGAGAAAGATGTGAGCAGAAAACCGTAATGTATCAGCTACCTGAGCATGCAGCGCATGCACACCTGTTCATGTAGATGTGCACTCGAAGCACATCTATTCATCAAAATATCATGTACTCTAATTTGTTTTGTTTTCTCTTAATTAGGGTCATTTGTCAACCTTTGTACAGGTCAGCAGTTAATTAAAGTGTATTTAGGGCCTCTTTAATTAAAGAAAAAATTAACCTTCTAGTGTTGTATATGTTACAAAATTGGGTAACGTTGAAAGATAGCTTAATAAGAGATGTTTAAATCATAATTTTGGTTTTAATGATGCAATTAATCTGTGCAATATGTGTCACTGAACTCAGCAGTACATCTTAGCTCTATTAAGAATTTCAGTATTTTTGTTTTTTACTACCTGCAACTTGACAGTTTTGGTTTTACTGTCACTTTTGGCCGTCTTTTTGGCCCTCAATTTAGTTTTTACAATTTACAATTTACAGCAACAGTCCCTACAGACCCTACAATATGGCTCAGAGCAAGCACCTGGCAACAGTGGGAAGGAAAAACTCCCTTTTAACAGAGGAAACCACTGACAAAACCAGACTCAGGGAGGGGTGGCAATAGACTTTGCCTGATTGGGGTGAGGGAAAGAGAAGAGAGCAGAGAAAAACACGACGATATAATAGATAATAATAATCACTATTGATTAAATTCAGTAGTACTGTATAAACACAGTGAAGAAGAAACAGTTAATGAAACATGAAAATCATCCATGTCTATTGCAACATGAAACTAAGGGATGGTTCAGGGTCACCTGAGCCACTTCTAACTAAAAGCTTTATCAAAAAGGAAGGTTTTGAGCCTAATCCTGAAATAGAAAGAATAGCTGTTTCCCAAATCTAAACTGAGAGCTGGTTCTATATTAGAGTGGCCTCGTTGCTTCACATTCTACTTTTAGAAAGATGCTAAGCCACATAATATCTCTAAAAACAGCATGACTTCACATCTGGCACATTATATAAATAAATAAATAAAAAATAAGACCAAGAACTGGTGAGCGGCTAGTATCCTCTATCAGGCAAGAATGGAAAGATATCCCTCTGTTGTTGCCATCAAATTCAAAATGGCCTAATTTCTTTCATTTGAACATTTGACATGTTTTCTATGTTTTATGGTGATTAAAATCTGTGTTTATGAGATTTTGCTCCTTTGCTCTTTACTTTGCACACATTGCCCCAACTTATTTGGAATTTGGGGCAATAAAACAAGGAGATTTTCTTGTTGTTGGTGTCTCACGAAAATGTATAATAAGTTATAGCTGAGCCTTTAACTGTCCAACAACCATGCAAATACTTCTTTTTGTGTACTTGAAATAAATGTTGTCCAGCCAGCCATAGATCATTTAAAGATCACTGTGTGTAGGTGTGCTGGATCCCAGTGAAGCTCAAGCCCTTGCAGGTGTAACCTCGGCATGAAGTCTCATCCAAGAGCTCCAACAATGTTCTGATTAATTGTTCCTGTCAGCCCAGGTCATTTAGCCCTACCGGTTATTCTGCATATTACTCATTTCCACACTAAAAAAAGGCACACACTGGCAGGAACGCATGTGCTTGCACAGGTAAACAGAGGTGGATACAGTACATATGGTTACACACAGACCCACAGACATGAACACTAGCACACAGAAAGAGACACAAACAAAAACCCCTTCCAATTCCCGGCCTCATGTGTTATAGCAATTCAGGCTTAGGCAGTCAGGCAACGCTCCAAGGTATTCATTACTATTGATGTCAGAATTCACAACAAGAAGTGATGGCTGAACCTCCTGCAGTCTGTACTGTTTAAAGCCGAGCTCCTCTCCCCCAGCTGTTGCTCTCCGTCTTCGGTTAGGAAGGGAGACTGTGGTGATTAATGCGCTCACTGCCAGGATCTCGGGAAAAGAACCTCGAGTTTCAGCTGAAGCGCTTCGCTCATATTGTGGTGATTCAGTCATACCATATCATCACTGTGGAGCAATCCTAAAATAATAATAATAAAAAAAAAAAAATAACTGCATCAAAATTGAAAATGGTAACGGTCCTGCATTCTGCCATGTCTGTGCTGCTGTGCTGCTCGAGATGAATTAGGCTGATGCCTGTTTACTCCGAGGATTGTCTAGAATGTACTGCTGTTTCTTCAGTCTCACCTTTCATTTTTTTTTCAAACTTGAACAAGTGTTTATCAATCAAGCAGGTTATGGCCAGAAGGAGCTAAGCATAAAACAGTCACAGTGCATGATTGTGTTTGCGTATGATGGTAGCAGAAGGAAAATAAATAGCCTAATAGTGTTTGTTGGGATTTTATTAGGGAGTTATTCCTTTGTGCTGCATAAAAGAGGTAACATAGTTTCATGGTGTGACAGCTACTCTCAGCTCTTGCATTCACTGCTTGATTACTTTGATGTCTGTTCACCTCGGGGCTCCTGTTCTTGCTGACGTTGCTCAGAACTGTGGTATAAGCTGTATACTGATAACACAAACTTGATTTGGCTTGGTGGAGGGGCTGAACGCCGGAGATAGTGCTCGTCTCAGTGTGCGCAGCTCTTCAGTGATTCCATCACTATATTCAGTGCTTGACTCATAACAACCTGCGGGATTTGTTGATAGAGGCTTTTGTAGCTTTACGACAAAAGGAAATGAATAAATAATAATTAAAGGGCTCCAGCTTTGGGGATGGCAAAAGACTCATTAGAAAATAAATAAATGAAGATTAAAATCAAGCAGAAGATGGAGTTTCTTAACACTAGCCGAATGGGTCATGTTTTAGAAGCACTGCCGTCCACCAGCGCAGAGCCACAAAAAATACACACTGCTGCACCAAGAGGACTGTCATTTATATGTAAATTCAGAGGAAATCCTCTTAAAACATGTAAGTGGAAGCAACACAATACCAAATATTATATAATTAATTCTTTAATTAGCAACATCATTGTAAAATTAATGAATTGTAATACAGGTCTGCTCTACTTATACACACAAATTCAGTTTATTGAGGAGAAAAAAAGCACATACAGTAGCACAAACAGGGTCTGATGGTAGTATAACAATAATATGAATGTTTCTGATTCTTGATATCAGCAAATTTTCAGCAAATTCAGTATTTACTGGAGATTTGGTCAGCATGTGACATGATTTCAAGGTATTTTCTTTGCAAAAGAAATAGGAGAAGTTGTTCTACATGATTTTTGCTGATTAATTAAAGTTGTGTGCGATGACTTTAGTACACCAACCCCTAGTTACAAGATTTCGTCTTGTTTGTTTTTCGTCTGATGCGTCTAAGCTTTAAACCGCCCTGGCTTTAAATGTTTCAAATGAAAGCTGGAATTACATTTGCAATGAACATATCGCTTTTCCAACCCATTCAACAGTCTCCTATTCTAAATGTGACTCAGCATTTTATTATTGCAAGAGAAACACTGAAGAGGAAAATTTGCTCTTAATGGCAAATAGCTAAAGTCTCCTTAAGAGGTGTGAGAAAAAGAAATAACAGTCATCAGCTTAAACTGGGAGTGATTTTTTTTCTCCTCTTTATTTTCTTTTTTTTTGGTCATTATATACCCACAGGATCATGACAGGGAGTTGACAGCTCTTGTGCTCTACTCTGTATGTGTGGGCATTAGCTTGCTGTCAGTAGTGGTACCATGGGGTGACTGTTGTCATTAGCTGTTAGATTTCTGATTCACACCCAGTGGGAATGGGCTCTCAGGAGCCAAGCTGCCAATTGGCTGGGATAACGTACAGTAGGCCCGGTGTGTCCCTGTTTTGCCCTCTCTAATTGAACTGAATCTGGTTTTCTGCTTTTTACGCCTGAATATTATTTCACGCTTTAACTGAAATTTTGAAGATTTTAATCTGAAATCTTCAGATTTAGAAAAGACAAACACAAATCTGCACAAATCTATCAGATCTACATAATTTAAATTAAATAATAAAAAAGCTTGTCATTCATTCTTCTTCCTTTTTTTATTATTATTAATGTTTCACTAATAAGTTAACCGAATGTCACACTGGTGAAGCGTTTAGCACTGTTGCCTCACACCCAGAAGATTCTGGGTTTGAATCCGTGGCTCCACAGCTTCTCTCTGTGCTCCAGCGTCCTCCCACTGTCCAAAGAGATACCTACTGTGTTAACTGGCGAATTTAAATAGGCTTAGCTGTGGATTTAAGAGTGTAGGATTTTTTTTGTGTCAGCCCCTGTGAAACACTGACAACCTGTCCAGGTGTCTACCCATCCTTTCACCATGTGACAGCTGGGACAAGCTCCAGGAGCGATAAAACAAATGGATGGAATCAGTTAATTATGCTAGCTGTTTCAGGTGTAAAAAGCAAAAAAACAAGCCAAAAAAAAATTTATTTTGCATCTCATGCACATAGATGAGCACAGTAATTAGTAGTAGAAATGTCACGGCTCTCTACACCACACCTTCCTTTTGGTCTGTGTGGGTGGCAGCTGTTTTCTGCAGGTATTGGAGTGGAGGTTTGGCTTGTTCACAGCCATCCACACTGATAACACCTGGGCCCATTGAACCAGTGCTCTACAAAAGCCCACCATAAGACACCATTCTCAATTTTGAATGATGTTTGTTTTTTTTTCCTCAAACCACACAAAACTCAATTTCCCATCTCATCACTGAGCACTGAGACCACTGAGACCACTACACCTGCCATTGTTAGTTTACATTCTTTCCTGATATTTCTTTAATTTACATAAATCTCTTAATTGCCATTTGTGTGCCATGTTATCATGGCTGCGTGCCTTGGCTTATGACAGTAGTTGTTTTAATAAAATAAATTAAACAAAGGATCCACTGACAACACACAACAGGAACTTCATTATCTTATTTAGATCTTTGGAGAACCAGCATGGCTTGTCATGGTGCTGCACAAATAAAGGTAGTATTCTTGTTATTTGATTCCCAGATGCATACATTTTTGTGACTGTGAAGCTATTTAAGTGCTAAGCATATGAAGACCGACCTGGATGGATGGATGGATGGATGGATGGGAACCATAATAGAGCTTTAAGTGTTGGAATGATCATACAGAATATGGAGTATATGGAAGTTGTGCTGTTAAATGAGGAAGCATTATCGCACTTGTAATGATTAATGAAGTCCTTCGGATATGACAACTGACTTTGTAATGGCTCCATTAGGAGTGCCCCCCGAAGCCTAAGACAGTACCTTACCCGCTCTGTGGACAACTATCATGCTTTTTTACTATGTGTGCTTTGGGGGCCATACTGTGTGCTTTTGATGAGCTCTAAATCACTTACATCTTCCACTGAGGAAAAGGCTTAAACTGCTAAGAGAGAACCATACTTCATTGTTGTTTTTTTTACTTGGTTATTCTCCAGCAGTTTATAGAGCTTTTAACCTCACACCAGTCTTTGTTTTCCTCTCCTCAGTGATGTGTAAAAATGTAATTCTTCCTTATCATGACCCAAACATGCAGTCATTCATCCAGCGGCTGCCAGTTTTTATTTACTCGGCTTCAGTCTGCTTGTCAGCCTCATGCGATGAATACCTAAAATGGAATTTTGAGTGGTTAAACACAGGTAGTAATTCACTGTTTTTTTTTCCTGAATGAAAACGATTACCACACAATACCATGCACATTATGATGTTTTTAGCTCGGGGGTTTAATAGGGTGATCATTTCTTGTCATTTCATTGCCAAGAACTTTAATGGAATTTCTGGATAATTGCAAAAATGCTAATGGAAATCAAAGCCTTTGGAATGTAAAATTGCAGAAAACAAATACTATGAAGGCGGATGAATCACCAGTAGTGATAGCACTGCTAATATCAATAATGAGAATACAAAGGGAATTGTATGATAATGCGTTTATGCACACAAAAAATTTATTACCCAGAAGATAAATGGTAAATTACATAAACATCAAGATTTTAATAGGAAAATATGAAAAAAAAACCCTGATATGATGAAATGATGCTCAGTAAAGCAGCATCAACAATACACAACCGTGCGAGGGCTCCAGATTCACCAAACATCGCCCGTTTCAGTCTCCTGTATAGAAGACAATGAGGGGGAAATAGGGACTGTTTCAATTACAGTATACATGGAAAGGCCATTCCTGCAGCGGGGTTGATATGTCATTCTAACAATGTCCAATTAAAAAGAGAGAATGCTTCCATTATTCTTCTATTAGAATACCCGTGCCTGAAACGGCACTGAAAGACATGCACCTCCTGGTTAAAGGTGAGAGTCCATCAGGCGTGAAATGAGTACAGCACACATAAAATAATTCATATTTCCCCATGGCTGCCATAATTTAGTTTCGCAATTATACTGGGTGTGCATATGTGTGTGCGTTTGTGTTTTAATGCCAGTGAAACATGCAAAATAATATGTTTATGCCAGATCCTATTTTTTTTATGTGATTTATGATGTGCTGTGTTGGTGAAAAGACCTGCAGGAACAGTAAATACAGCAGACACGAGAAAGGGAAGAGCCTCTTACCAATATTCAGCTATTTTATAGAACTTTATCAGGCAATTCATTATTTTATAAAACATTAATAATTAATCTAGAAAAAAAAACCCAGCAACATAAAGGAAAAAAAACAAAACGAGTCAACACACTATGTTCATCTCCTTCTAGCTTCTTAAGGATACCAGATGTTTTGTCTCTTTCTGTTTGGTACATTTATTATGTGAATATATTTGAATAGCTTTGTTTGAACAAGGCATTTGATCAAGCTGCTGCAAGATGGGAACATTTTCTTTTTAAATAGTCATATTTTAATAGATGTTAGCTTTCTACTATGTTTGAAAAATTAAAATATTGAATCCAAAACAAAGAAAAAAGACATAGTGGCTACGATATGAAAGAATCCCCTCCCTTGCAAATGTGCTACTCACTGCACACGGGCAATTTCAGAAGAGCGTGCTTGTAAATGTAAGCACCGTACAACTTTCTAAGTAAATAATTAATAGTTAAGTGTGATGTCCTTGTTGGTTAATAGTCAAATACACACTTTCACTCGAAATGGAAAGAAAAGGGCGTCTAGTTTACATGAAAATGAACTTTGCGTAAGTATCTGCTGTGTAACTGGCCTGGCATGAAAGGAATACTTATTCAAAGAGAAATGGCCTGCGAGGTCTTTACCGTGACCCAGTTCAAACTTTGCGGGAGGCAAGAAAGCTCTTCATAGCCTCTCTTCTTCTCACACACAGTGAAAATGATGGAATACATTAACGCCAGTGGAGGACTATGACCTGACACATAAATCAGTGGCAATGAAAATGTGCCTGACAAATCTAATAGAGATGGTTAAAGCATTCTGTTAGTTCCCCAGCGACAAGACTGGGCGAATAGCTCAAGTACAGTAAAATACACAGCCTGATTGAATCCATGAACTCCCACTTCACCAGCTACCTCTTCCAGTTACTACAGTGGACCTAATTATCCCATGTAAGCAGCAGCCTGGGGATAAGCCGGTCTAAATACTCAAAACTGTCTGTTAAACCTCACAATTTAAAATGGCGCAGCCGTGGTTATCAGCATTTTTTTTCCTGCTTCAAGCTTCCTATCCCTTTTCTGGAGAGCATAATTGTTTTGATATGCTCATCACGTACAGAATGAAATGTTGATTCCACCTTAATTATGTTCCCCAGGGGTCATCGCTGTGACTTCTGCAAAGTAAATAAGGCAGTGCTGCATTCACACAGACAAGCCTTGCAGTGTTAGTTACCCACCGAGCTATTTTAAGTCGAGTCCAAATGAATGCCTCGTTCGCCATAATTAAACAAGCCACCTTGACACATTTCAACAATTAACTTTTAATCACTTGGATCTCTCTAAATCAAAATCTCATGGATGACGTTTATGGGTTTGTCTGTGTGGCTGGGGCAAAGGGTCAGTATCATCAAATGCATTTTGAAGTAAATCATGTGAGGTAATTGAAAGTGTGAAAGGGGGTCCAGTCACATCCAGAGACCAAGTACGCTGTATTAGCAGAATGTGATTGGCTGCTGGGAAGTCAGGTGTAAGTGGCCACAATTTCCAGCTGTAACTTTTGTCAGTAATGCTTTTCCTAATTGGTCTTTTGAGGACCATTCCTTCAAAACACAAGATGATTCCAACAAAGGATCATTTCTTTTTGTTTCTCTTCTCCAGCTGAATATCCAACAGAAAATACACATTGTCATGACGCTTCTAGTTATCTAGTCAAATTTTGCATATATCTTATTCATTCTTTCCTCTCCTAAACAAATTAAACTTGAAGTCGAACTCAGTACATTTTTCTGCACTGAAACCCATTTACACTCCACTTACTGTAGACAGCCTGGAACACTGCACTCCACATTCACAGGAAATCTCAGCTGTCTGTGTCATAACTTAAGCGCTTCACGACTCTCAATTTTGACTTCCAAAAGCAATGAAAACAATAAATACAGTAATAATAACATTCTCAAATAGATACGTGACTAAAATCAGAGTAATTGCTTTAAATTTATTTAGGGAAAGACAATGTTCTGGATACAGGTCATCCTGTTACAGCTACAGTTACAGCAGCAAAGTGAATGTAGAGGAGCATTGGCTGATTTAATCCCTTACTTCGTAAACTGACATTATAGCCAGCAGTTCTTAAAAATAGTGTGAATTATGATTGTTGTTTATTTGTGATTTTTCAACTTGTAAGATGTAAGATTTAAAAAAAAAAGTTTAACTGTGCTCTGGCGTGCACAGTTCCTATAATTACTAAAGTACTGAAACATGCTGTGAACACAAGTTAGTTGTTCACTGGACACTGGATTAGTTACACATCAAGCAACCGCAGAGCAAGACTAGCATTTATTTTGAAATGTGTCACTGCATCTCAAGATTCAAGACTGTCAACTGTCATTATGCAAGCATAATGAAAAAAAGGTAATATATATGTAATATACATATATATATATATATATAAAACCCTGA
>VUQR01013485.1:20573-33946 GCA_015108515.1 Hemichromis elongatus | reverse complement strand
CCCCGTAGGTGTGTGCTCAGGTGTGGTCTGGGTCCAGGGTTCCCCAGTATAAAGTTACACTCAGTAAGAAGAACGACATCAATCCTGAGCTCCATGCAAACATGCCACCAATAATGATTTACTGACTTACATGCCTCATGGCATTTACTCTAATACGTTTATTTAGTGTCATTAATTTCAAATAAAAGCTTTGTCATGGCTTTTGACCTTCTCATGACACACTGGTCAGGTTTAAACACAAATTTTAATCAAGTTTATAGAATATAGGTAATGAATATATGGTACTAATTCTCCTTTCAGGAGAAGGAAGCTTTGTGTAAACCTCAAATAAAAGACCAAGATGTATATTTGTATTTGTGGCAAGTATGCATTCAAGGAGAATCATAGTCTTTTAACCTAATATTTAAGTCATAATTTAAACACCGATGCAACATGTCTGTGAAAGTTCTCAGTCATCCAGGTCATCCGATGCAACATGACACGCAAATGTTCTCATCTTATTTGGTCACGAAAAAAGTGTTGCGATATTTTGACTCTTCTGGTTACCTTTTCTGCTCTAATTGAATCAGACAGATGGAAAAACACTTGGGAGAGCAGAGAACCTGACATCCTTTCTTTCTTAATATGAAAATAACGCACATGCAATTATGAGAACCTTTAGTATTGCCATTTACTAAAATGATCATTTTAGACACCTTGTTATGTAAGCAGCTAATAACGCTGCCCACATGCTGTGTAATAATAGCAACAATAATAATCCAATATTTTGCTATACGATAAATGTCAGGGTCTTAATACAAACAGACATTTTTTTGCTTTTTCAAATGTGTTATGCAAAGAGCTGGGAAGGGCGAAAATTGGATGTATTGTTAACAAAATCTACGACATTTAACTGAAATAAAAAAACAGTATTAAATTGCATTCAGTGTGCTATTTAGATGTCAAAAAATAAACGGCATCTTTCACTGCTTTCACATGCACGCTGTTTTTGTGTTATTATTTATTTTAGACTGACAATGGAACACTAGCTATAAGATTTTGGTCATTTTAATGACTTAGGATTAGGGTCAGCTGCAGAGTGGCTTTTAAAGAAAGAGGAAACACTACAGAGACATATGAAGCAAGGAAACTAAACCCACCTGCTGACTGGTGCTACTTCCCAAGTGGGGAGAGAGAGCAGGGGGCAAATATGGCCCCAAGACAGAGGGTCTGTCACAGTGTAGCCAATGCCAGCCTGATTTCACGGTTGAGGTCCCCCAGAGAAGAGAAAGATGTGCCATTACTGCCTGTAAGCATATTTTCCACCAATAGGGGTCACTCCGTGTTTAGCAAAAACGGCCGACAGCTGATGGGAAAATAGTAACAAGAGGGAGAAAAGGGTAATCAGGATGCAGCATGAATGAAGGTGAATGTGGACGGAAAATTACATTGGTGAGAGTGGGTGGTCAAGGGGGAAATGACACAGGAGATGAGTGTGGACATTTGGGGGGAGACCAGATTGATCCAAGCAAATTAACCAAACAACAGTCAGATGGACAGGTATACAGAAAGACAAAACGACAGATGGACAGACAGACAGCTGGGGCGAGTGAAAGCATGATGGAAATGGAAAAAAAAAAGTGATTGAAAAAAGGAAGTGATGCAGGGGCTCCGCTGGGATGGATACCATTTGGCAAAAAACCCATCCCCTAGTTCTGCTTCTTGAAAACTGGTCAGTGAACAGACTGAAAAGTTCTCAAAATCAGACCCTCAGTGACAGCTATGGTGATATGATCCTCAGGGAGTGAAAAGGATGGATTAGTCCATTTTTATTGCTTGGCGAATGCACCCAACAGCCCTGCCTTCTCATCAATCATTCACAGTATACTCCTATTCCCCAGTAAGCTGCCCCTTCGTCCTCCTTTTTCTCCTTCCAAATTCTCTCTTTCCCCATTCTTCTTTCGTTCTGTCTGTTCTCCATTGTCAGTCCTCTGAGCCTCGGAGCACAAGTTGAGATACATTAAAGATGAATGGGCAGGGATCTTCCCAAAGGATCCCATCTTAAGTTTTTGTGGATTGAAGTTCTATTCTCCTTTCACTCCCCTGTATTGGTAATCCTTAACGTGAAGTGAGAGTTGAAGAGTGTTTTCAAGGTAACCCTCCTCCCCGACAATTAGCAAGAGCTTAACAGGCATCAAGCCAAAAGATTCTACTCACAATATAACAGTCAGGGAAACTCCTCATTAGAGAGTTGCACTTTCAAGAAACTGTTAACAAATGCACCCCAGCTATCCTGGAATAGAATAAAATGGAGTCTTAGTTTGAGAGGATAGAAACCTTCAGCCCTCTAGAGACCGACCAAAGCTTTCTCCAGGGGTTAGGTTAGAGCAAGGTTAGCCGCAGAGCTGTGGCCTTGTTAGATCAAGGAGGAGAACAAACAAACAAAACAAAAAAATAATTTGTTCCTAAAATTTAAAAATCTAAAATCTATTTTAGAGTTTTAGAAATCATTCATGCTCACTTGGCTAGAAATAATCCTTCACTTGATGCGGGTTAATATCCACAACATTTGCAAAGCTTAGCTTAATTTAGCATTGCCAAACCTCTGCGTACTCAGTTGACTACCTTTTCAAACTGGATTTTGTTCAGTGCTAATTGCAGTTAAGCTTTTTAATATAAACCATCCATCCAGTTTCCTTCTCTTATCCAATTCTGGGTCACGGGGGGGTGGTGGGGTGTAGCTTTAGGGCGAGTGGCAGGGCTAACCCTGCTAACTGCTTTTCTTAGGATTGTGAGAGAAGGTCGGTATCTGGAGAAAAAACACACAGGTAGAGGGAGAACATGCAAACCCTGGCAAGATGGTGTAGATTCACAGCCAGGATCTTTTTGCTGTGAGGCCACAGTGAAAGCCGCTGTTCCCCATTCTGCCCGTGGCATGGTGTCACTGCTGACAGTTTATAAAAATAGAGTAATTGAACAGTCTAATAGGTTAGGACCCCTGGCTGCTTAAAGGCAGGCATACTTGTGTACTAATGCCATAACAAGTTCTTATCCCATGGTGTAAAATAAATGCCCTTTTTTTTCAGACGCTACCTGATTTATACATCA
The DNA here is from genome assembly GCA_015108515.1 of Hemichromis elongatus. Lineage (NCBI taxonomy): Eukaryota > Metazoa > Chordata > Actinopteri > Cichliformes > Cichlidae > Hemichromis > Hemichromis elongatus. The sequence goes on along the minus strand of VUQR01013485.1, from coordinate 30,859 downwards.
GAGGGACGGGAGTTTTGGAGACTCACAAGATGCAGTTTCGAAAGTTAGATTAGTGCAATTTAGTATTTTAAAAGTTTGTCAGCAAGCAGACTGTTGTTCTTTAAAAAATTGGCACCCAACCTCACCCCCTGATTGGAACAGGCTCATGCTAGCATAAAAGTCAACGGACTTTCAGTTTAGGGACTGTGCTTCAACAGCATCGGTATCATTGCTCTTTCCTTCAGATTCCTTCACCTTCTGCTCACTTTCACTTAGTGAGGTAAAGTAAAAGATCTTAGTCTGACATAAATACAGTGTTTACCAGATGTTCTAAAGCTCTGAATGTCTCCAAACACAGATTCTAAGGCAGACATGAAAAAAACAACAAAAAAACTCAACTCTAGATTAACCAGTGTTTCACAAATTGCAATGAAAACAAGCTATGTGGACACCTTTGGGCATAAAAAGATTAGTAATATTTCTTTTTCATTCAGAGATCAAAGTAATTTCCCTCCTTGTTTATTTGAGGAGAAAATGAATTTTCCATACAAGCTATCGTGCTGTGCCTTGTCTAATGTTTGAGTGTCTTCAGTGCAACCTGGGTGATTAACACTCGATTATGTTTGACCAGATTTGAATGCTCCAGTAAGGTGTTGCCTTAGGTATTTTGATTTCCGTCAACCAAAGGAAATGACTTCACTTTTTTTAATGTGAAGTAGGCTCGACGTGCCTCTTTAAAACTTTAACTGTACCTCCTCCATACAGAGAATTTCTTTAATGTCTCAGAATTTCTTGATTATTTTAAGAAAATCTGCTCTCTGCTTTGGGAACCCCTCAAAATCAAACGCCTCGCATTCACAGAAGTGTCTTTTTTTCTGTGACGTAAGGCATCTTCAAAAGAAGTGTCTGTATGTGTGTTTAAGTGTTAGAGTGGATTGGCTAGAGCTCCCTTGTTCACAGTTAAGCTACAGGAGCGCTCCATGTCAATATTAGTGTTTACATTCACATTGAAATGGGACTCAATTTGTTACTCCTGAGGATTGAAGTCTAATCCTGCCTTATGTTGCTCTTATAATATCCTTAACATTTATTTTTCAAGTCAGATTTCTTTTATTGATTTACTTCTTTTTTTTTTTATATATTCAGAGAACTCAATTGAACTCAGCGTGTCAGTAACACACCTTTAACCAAAGGTCTTTCCATTCAAATTTTAAAAGACACCCTAGACAGTAGCAAGTACTATATAAGTAGCTGTTTCCCCATACTGTTTGCCTACTAGTTAGTCAAGGGTTAAAAAAGATGTTGAGGATCGTTGTTTGAACTTCATATCCAGCACAGACAAATGATATGTGTGTTTTGCTAATCTGAGTTTTGATAGAGTCGCCTTTGGAGATAAAACGGGATAGAGCACATGCCACATCAAAGCATCAAAGCAGACTGAGATGCAGATGGACTTTGTGTCCCTTCATTACACATGCACTAAACCTCTTGGCTGTGATTTCACTTGCTACTGGTGAAGCGATTCGTGGCTACTTAATCAGCTGTAGTCCGGACCGGTTGAGAGAAATGGTCAAACGCGTTCATTTCTCTCAATTGCTATTACTGTCTGTACCTTCATCACTAAACGGTCCTTACAGAACCTCATTTCCTGTATCAGATAAATCGTCGCCCTTTTGTTCCCCATCTGTCTGTCTCTCTGTCTTCATTTCTCCTCCAACTTGTCTCTCGCTTGCTCCTATTTTGTCTTTTACACACACACACACACACACACACACACACACACACACACACACACACACACACACACACACACACACACACACGTGTAGAGTTGGGATCTGGGTGCCATGACAACAGGGCACGTCAAAATCCAATTAAATGGGACTTCCTCCCACTTCACCAGACCGACAAATAACTTCCTCCTACCCTCTTTTCCCCTTTGCATGGAAATAACTTTAGAATGTTTAAGTTATTCACATCTGCGGTCTTGTAAAGTTGATAAGATTATTACGTCAAATCAGACTGGTGGAGGAAATCAGTGGGTGAGGGGGTCAATTTTCTTCAAAATGAGTAAGTGCTAACCTGCAGCACAAATACTATTTCTCTAAAGATGGTTCCAAGCTATATGACATGATAACTGCACAATAAGAAAATTCATGCATGTAGTCATGCAATAAATTTACAACTTAATGCATCACAATGGGTCGGAAAAAAACTCCCATTGTGCAGTAATGTTTAAACAGGCTTTATGCTCTCAGAGTGAAGCAACCCATTGAATTATTACTTACCCTTCTCCTGACAAGTGGTATATTGAATGATACATATTCAATGGGGTGATCCAAATGCAAAAAAATGGAAACATGATATACAACAAATGTAAAAATGCACACTAACATGCTGTGGCAAAGCTAACTTCCCTAAGACCTCGGTTTATGTAGCTTTTCAATAGAGAACACATCTGTAGATGCCCATCTGCTGCTAGGTTTTCACAGTGTGTTAAACGGAGTGGGCATCATCAATCACTGCCACCCCCACATAGGCACTGCCAAGCCCCCAGAGAGAGATGCAAGAGCTGGGCAAGACAGAGAACCAGGCTCCCTGCCTCCAGAGAGAAACAGCTTAGATATTACGCCTCCGAGAGGCTGGCCTGGTAATGTCCCTCAAGGGCTGCCTTCATGCTGCGCTCAGTGGCTGCCGGGGGACAGGCTGCTGCTGCAAGACAAAATGCATGAGCCTGAGCATCACATTAACGCTGTGGCAAGCCTTGGGAGGCCTGCCACTGCAGATTGAAAGGCCAGCTCCTCCACCACAATTAAAAAGAAAATGATTAACAATTAGCCTGCTAGACAGAAATAAACAAGCGGTTTGCTGAGACAACTTTTCCACCGCTGTAGACCCATTTGTGTAATGGGGGTGCATGTATATTTTGTGCAAGATAGTGAAGTGCACTCCATGTGCTGATGAGTGTTCATAGCCCACGGGGCTTAGCAGGGTTTGTGCCTCCTACACCATGCTGCCCAAACCCACGCACTCCACTCGTCTGAGCGGAGAGAGGAAAGAGAGCGAGGTCGCCTGTTTAGGTTGTAGCGTACTGTTGGCCTCAGCACCACTCATGCTTCTCTGTTGTAGACAAAAATGTTTTTTTTCTTTCTCCAAATAATAAAAATTTTCGTAAAATGCCAGGTTTCCTCCTTGTTCTTTGGGGGGCGTTATTCAAATCTGTATTTGCTTCTATATATTTCCCTGTCTTGTTTAAGCTTATTGTGAAGCGGCTCTCATGACACTTGTCGAATGCTGACTCAGAGTGACTTTTATAAATTGCAAAATAAATCAAAAGACACAAGAGAAAACACACTTGATAAAAATCCACTGACAATTGAATGATAAATTTGCTGGCCTGTACCCGAATGTGCTCTGGATTGCCTGGAGGTTATTGCTGTGTACTTTATCCACCATTGGTCATTCATCACCTGGGCGCAGTCTCAGCCACAGTCCCTCACTGACATATGCAGAGAGAGAGAGAGAAAAAGCAGATGCAGGCAGGTATCTTTGTGATGTGAGGACAAACTAATCTAACAAGTCACAGATGATTGGTGTAGTTTTGGTGGAAAAATCACAATCCTTCACAACGCTTTTATTGATTGAGAATCTGTTATATAGGCGAACAAGGGAGAGATTTCAGTTAACAACTTTCACAGGTGCTATTTCTGTGACAGAAAGTAGTTCCAATGAAAAGTGTTTGCAGTAAAGTTTGGGGATTCTTCTTAGTTTCTGGCACAAAAAAAAGCAGATTTTTGTTATTTTTTTAATGTGATGGGAGCATTAAAAAGAAACTTCTCTTTATCAAAACAGACAGAAATACAAGATATGCATCTCTCAAAACCTTTCACTCATAAACTAAAGTCGCGAGTAGGAAAAATATATGTGAAGCAGCTCATATTTTGGTTAAATCATAATCGTATGAAACGTCAGGGACTGCAAACATAATGATATAGGTCAACACATCACAGACACACAGAATGACTGAGGGCTATAAAACTAAAGAAAACATGTGAAGACAGCAGCACAATCCAAGGTTGCTATATTTACCAAAACAATGCTTTCATTCCACATCAAGATGTTTTTACTTCACTCTGTTTAGTCACATAGGCTTGAAAAAGAGAAGCAGTGCAGAGCCACACAGCTACATTATGGGGGCAAAAATCAAACCTATAACAACATATTAATATTACAGAGACCACCGTGTGCAATCAAACAAACCTCAGATCTCTAATCAGCTCCATAACTGTTGTAGTTGCAGGTTTTCACCTCATCGCGTGACCACCTGCTGAAAATGACACCAGTAAACGCAGGGGAGTCTGTGTTACGGACAATGTCTTCCTTGTTCTTTTCTGAATACATTAAGAATTTCTCTCCATCAGTTACCCTGGTGCAGCAACAGTGTGATGCTTGACACCCTTTTTTGCCTGGAAAAATTCCCAAACAGTGTGAAAGTCTCCTACATTTAAATTATGCATATTCATAAGTCATAATCATGGCTAAGGCTCCTTAAAACTTCATTACATATTCATACACTGGGACTTTTCCCACATATACAACTTAAAGTACTTGTAAACTCTAAAAGTTCAGGAGCATACGGAATTAACGGGGATTACAGGAAGTCAATATGCCGAAACAAGGATTTCTGTTCTGGTTAGGGGTCAGTGCAATCTTCAAACCACCGTATTTAAAGATTAATGGCTAATTACAATTAAAACACTCCAAGTACATTTACCTAAATTAATGTGAGACACAAGGATGCTCCGATTTAACATGCAAATCCTGCAGTAGCTCCTTGCACCTTATTACTACATGCTTAGCAAATGCCGGTGTTGTTTGCTTGGCTGATAGCCTGGTAATGAAGTGTAAAACAAATGCTGGCCAGTGTAATGTAGATAGCCTGAGTTAAGAATTATAAAAAAAGGGAAAAGCAAAAGAGAGACCAAAGCTACAATCAACACATGGCTGATACATAGTAGAGAACAAATAAAGTGACAGACCTGCAGCTGTCATTTAGAAACAGTGGACATCTTGCCAAACGTCTTACTTCAGCACACAGGGAATGTGTTTTCCTTTGAACTGCTGCCGTTTATTTCTCATCCTTCTGTCAGGAGAAAGCTGCAGCATGTCGGCAGTGCACTCACCGCCTTTGTCTTGTAAATTCAACTTCTGACACCCGCAACACTGCGGAGGGTTGTCGTTCGACAGAAATAGACTTTTGTTTTTGTTTTTTGGTTCCTTTTTCCCCACTCTCTTTCCTCACAACAAAGCACCTCTGTATCAAAACCGCAATGGGTGTACCTTGAAGTAGGAGCCATATATAGAAATCATGTAAATCAGGCATGAATTAACACTGAGGTGGCAGAACATTTCAAACACCTTCAGAAAAATGATGATGCTGGCAATGACAGAGGAAAGGATTTTTCTTTTCTTTTTTTATGAAGGAGTCAAACAATCCAAAAATGTCCTTTGTACTAATGGAGCACGGGAACATTTGGTAGTGCCTCAGATAAATTAATGAAAACAAATACTTTTTTTCATTAAGAGCAGTGCAATTAATACCCCAGTAGGTCTGATATTGCTTTTGAACTGAAGGTGACTCTTCAGACTAAACTTGTATGTATTTTGAAGCAAAAATGAAAAGTTTTTTTGAGATCAATACATAATAGCCTGAGATTTAAAAATACTGTGCCGGTACACTGCACAGTCTGATGTGGGATCAATACAGAAATGCATCTGGTTCACAGCAGGAGAGATGGAGAGTGGATCAATAATAAGCAAATTTCCAGGAATTGCAAGAAGTATTGACTATTTAATTAGCCATTTCTCTCAAAAGGTGCATCAAAGACTCAAGAAACGCTAATGGGCCTTTGTGAGAAGACTACAATGTGCAGGACAAAAAAGACAGAAGCCATGCATGGATTGTGAAAGTCAGCTGTCATCTGCAGCCTTATTCAAGCCTAAGATAAGGAATGAGCCTGTTTAATTCACACGTTGTAAATGTGTTCGCTCTTCATTCTCAAATATGTTATGATAAATAATTTATTTTTATTTTTTTCCTGTCTTACAGAAACAAACAATGAACTGATCCCACCAACAAGTGTCTGTTTATGTTATTTGTCAGTAACAAATGTACAACTTAAGACTCCAGCTGGTCTGCAGGTTCAAACCCACTCCCTTGCTGGTAGTTGAGAGTGCCAACTGCTACACCACAGTGATGCTTTTAATCAACATAAATATGAATTTTACTTCGAAATATTTTCCGTCCATCCATCCATTTGCTTCCACTTATCCTTTTCAGGGTGGCGCCTATACCAGCTGTCATAGGGCGAGAGGCAGGGTACACCCTGGACAGGTCTCCTGTCTGTCGCAGGGCTAACACACAGGGACAGACAATCATTCGCACTCACATTCATACCTATGGGCAATTTAGATTTTTCAATTAACCTATCCCCACAAAGTGCATGTCTTTGGACTGTGGGAGGAAGCCGGACTACCCGTATAGAACCCACGCAAACACGGGGAGAACATGCAAACTCCACACAGAAAGACCCCGGCCTGATGGTGGAATTGAACTCAGGACATTCTTGCTGTGCGGCAGCAGTGCTAACCACCGTGCTGCATCCAAAATATTTTAAAGCTGATATTCTTTCCTCCAGAGCAGCTTCTGCTTCTGATAAGGTCATTTTAAATTAAATGCTTAATAATAGCAACGCTGATATCACAAGCTGCCGTTTAGGAGTTAAAAACCACATACTTCATTTTAAGTTTTACAGAAATTAGTAGGTAAAGGTGAATGGCTTTGACATGAATTGAGCTTTGGTTTGGGGAAAGCCTCGAAGGGGACTGGTGGTGGCTCCCAGGCCTGGCAGATCCCCATGTACTAAATAGAAGTGAAGAAGTTAAAGAATTGAAAAGGGGAGGGAGGGTGAGGCATGTAAACGAGAATGACCAGCTTGTAGAAGTGGGGGAACACATATAGAGCGTGTTTGGAGGCGTGGTCCCTCTACTAAAATTCCGAAACTTAATCTCCAAAAACTTTTTTTTTAGTGATTACAGGCATTTTGGAGCTTTCTTGCATGCTTTCTCTTTTGAAGATAGTGCCTATGTCAGTGTCTTGCTCCGCTGAGCAAAGGGACTAATCTTTCAGAGGGGTTTTTATACAGAATAAACACAAATACACAGTAAAGAGAAAGCAGAAACAGCTGGCCTGTGGATTCAAACATGAGGTGAATCATGAAAAATACACAACGAGAAGTCCGAGAAGAAAAATCTGATAGATGCCTTGGTGAGGCAGGGAGAAGAAAAAAATGCTTACACACTGAGGCTGAGTGACGCTTATGGGCATTGGAGTTTTTCTTGTGATGACTCCTCTCATGATTTATGTAGGTATAGACGTCTCCTCTGACCTTGAGAGCTGCTTCACTTTGTGCTGATGTTCGGGTTAACAGGGGATTGTGGGAATTGGAGGTCCCTTGGAGGCTTTCTTTTTCATGACCTCACACAGATTTTTGCTGTGTGCTGGTATCATGATCAATATCCACCTGAGTTCATGTGGGTTTTTCAGAGATATAAGGTACTGATGATGGATTGAGGTTTTGATATTGCTTTGAACCCACCATCCCTGGAAAATTTATTTTTGATATTTTGCCAGTGTGCAGAACATTGAGTTTATAAAATCAACTTTGCTTTTTAAAATATAAATGTGAAATGAGCAGTTTCTAGAAACTGCTGTGATTTTTGGCATGATTCCATAAAATTTTTTACCCTCTCTTGTCCATTAGCATTTGACAAGACTGAAAATTCAAAAGTAATAACATTTTTCTTTGTAAATTTTCCTTTTTCCATGTATCAATTAGTAATTAATTATGAATAGGTGGACATTTTTCATTCTGCCTCACCTCCAACATCTCTTTTCTGTCATTTGAAAGATTAATGATGATCAGCTGAGGCTGACTTTCATAAATTCACATCGGCACCCTGAGGCGGGTGTTCGAATCCACTAAACCAGTGTATTCCTCCAAAGATTTTAAATATTCAGATGAGTCCCTGAGGCTTTGACACAATAAAAGCTTATTTATAGGGGCATGGCAAACACACCTTGCATCTTAATGCAGTGACAGAGGAATAAGATGAATAGCGTGGTTACATCTGTATCATGTTCACGCTATATCAATCTGTCACTGTGCCGAGGCTGGTTATTCAATATTGTCCTTGGCCTCAAACTTCACCAAGTGAGATTTATGCTGTCATGCTTGAGCTTGCAAGCTCCAAATCACAGACTCAAAATAGTGTGGAGCCATTTGATTTTACTGATTTGGAAATGATCTCTGCACTGATGGAAATTGCATCCAGACATCTTTTTATTTTACAATTTCTTTAGGAAGGGCTTGATATACAAACTAACACAAATCATAATCACCACACTAAAATATAGAAATGCTGTACAATCACTTTGTTGACTGTTATTACCTCTATGCAGTTTACTAAAACTGATAAAAATAACCCCATTAACTTATATTTAAACCATCCCTCATGAAAAAAAGCTTATAGAAACAAGGGAAATCAAATTTCCTTATTGATCAAATGTTAATTACCCGAATTTGGTGATGGTTTATGTGTGACGTGTTAAAATCAATGTGTTTCTTATCTCACATTTGTCATTTTGATTAAGAATAATCATTTGTATTATATTTTATACCATTATTTGATCCATCTGTTTGCAGATAATCCATGCACACAGATACGTTGCATTTTCCATACCAACTGCTGACTTCATGATCTTCGTTACATGGATCTGAAATCTTGTTATCTTTGTTTAGGCCTGTGATTTCTTCTGTGGCCGCGTTGTGGCGTATTTCCTCACACACCTTCTCATTGCTCCAGTGGTTGCAGTTTGCAGTCGACTTCTCAGATGTCATGTGTCAAGCTCTTTTGAGAGCTCAGTGAGAAAGAACAATCATGCACTGATGATGCCATTCTTGAGTTCAGGATGCTGAGCTGTAAAAAAGGCGCCGACATTCAAGGTGGCAATGTCAAATTATACAACAGCACCATGGGACACCTCTCTGTTTTACACTTGCAGGTGGAGTCCCCAACTATTTGGTCCATAGTATCTATACCTCCTCTGGTCTTGTTGTAGAATGTGAATAATTGTGTTTTTTCACCTTTCTGTATTTCCATCCATCACTTTATAGTGATACATATACTCAGGAGTACAACAGCCATTCCCTTCTTGCTAGCATAGCTAACTATGGTAACGCTGCTACTGAATGCAAACTCTGTACTGTAAGCCTCACACGAGTCAGTAGCTTTCATCAACTGCATCACTGCTGGACAATGTTTTCCCCCAGATTCTTCTGAACTTCTTCCCTTGTTTATCTCCCTGTGAAAATCATTCCAGATATTTCATAGTGGATGCATGCTTCACAAACCCAGAAGATCTTTAGGTCATACTTGATGGTCTTGCTCTGGAGAAATTTGAACCTAACCCTGAATGGCACAAACTGTTTGTCTGCAGTGACACAATCACTGGGGAATAATTGCTGTCTGAATGCTGAATGAATACTGATAGTTGCTGTTTGTAATAATCTTTGTGGTAAATAAATACATATTCCTGGAAGTCACAGTTGAAAATAATCAAAGCTTCCTATGAAATTCAATAAGAAACGAATGCCGGTCATTTTTGACCCACTTATGGAAGCCTTGCGTAGTAATACAAAAGCTACAATGTAGTAAAAAATGCATAAAAGGTAATTTTTTTTTGAGGAATTAAATGTGGACAACTTTACATTAATTAGATATTGCAAGAAAACAACCTAGTTGACCCACTTATGGATCTTAAACTAAAATGCAAAGTTTTAAATGTGTAAGCATAAATAAAATCTGCTCAAAATGTGCAGCTTTTCTTTTTGTGCATATCCTGGTAACGATAAAACCTTGTAACTGCACACTTGCACACATGTAATACCCTGTATGGTTATCTTTATCTATCTTTCTTACTTTTGGTTTACCTTTCGTGGCACCTTATCAGGTGCTCAGAAGGTTTAATCATTTCTGATTTAATTTAAAACACACCAGCATTAAAATCCAAGTTTCATTTCTACTGTGTGTTTATTTAAAAAGTACGGAAGAGGATTAGGGCCACTGGGAGAAAAAAAAAGTGCGCACATCTTTTTTTTCTAGAAAGAAAAAAAAAAAAAGAAAAAAAGAAAAAAAAAAAAAAAAAAAATGAAAAAAACATTTTTTTTTTTTTTCAAACATCTGAT
>VUQR01013485.1:0-12306 GCA_015108515.1 Hemichromis elongatus | reverse complement strand
GCAATCAAGGCTATTTTAAGGCAGAGAAAGGTGGGCTCTGGTGCCATGTGCCATGTGAGTGGATTGCGGCTAGTGAGCTGTGTGTTGGTGATTGCGGCTAGTGAGCTGTGTGTTGGTGATTGCGGCTAGTGAGCTGTGTGTTGGTGATTGCGGCTAGTGAGCTGTGTGTTGGTGATTGCAGCTAGTGAGCTGTGTGTTGCTTTGCTCCTACTCAGTGGAGAGGAGTGTGTTTGGTCACCATTCTTTTGTTTTACTTTTCAGTTTAGTGACCAACATTTGTGTTTTGTTTCTTTAAATGGTGATAACGGCTTGCCCGTCTCTTTTAGTTAAGTTATTAAAAGAAGCTTTAATAAAACTCTTTAATTTAACCCATTCTGCCTCTGTCTCCTCTTTTCAACCTGGACACTTTTTTTGTTACTTCCCTCACACCGCCTGGACCCTTTTGGGGGAACGTAACACCATGATTGATTGAGATTAGGAGGCACACACAGTGCCAAGAAATCAGTCCCAGCACCATTACAACACTATTAGCTTGGACTGTTGACACAAGGCAAATAGTTTGAAAATGCTCAAACTAACGGGCCTGGCACCGACAACAGGACAGAGTCCCATGCCACATGTCTCATATAAACATTAACTGAAGGTACTGATGTGAAGGTCTGTATTACTGTATGCACCACATTGCTGCCTTGTGATTGGCTGACTGGATAATTGCACATGTAAACATAGCTGATTTCACTATAGTTTCACTGTATATGCTTCTTTACATTTTCCATGGTCCCAGTGCCTTTTGAGTATCGGGGTTTAGGATTTGGATAGGCATTTCATTATTTATATAAATGATTTGAAGTATTGGACTCTGGCGTTTATCTCGTTATTATTCTGACAGATACTTTCTTATGGTTGCTGAGTGTGGATTTATGTTTTTACTTTTGGCTTTCCTACTAGGTTGCTGTTTTGTGAACTTTGGTTCATGCTTTCATTAGCATTCTCGTAATCACATTGTATGGAGGTTTTGATGACTATTCTAGTACTGTTCTTGGTCTTTGTTTATTTCGATTTGAATTTTGAGTTTTCTTTCTTGGGTGCTTAGTAACCTCACTGTTTCCCTATCTGTGCCATTGTCCTCCAGTGTTTCCTTGTCTCTGTCTTTTTGGTGTCTCATTTTTGTTTTACTGATGTTTTTCCAATTCTGTATGTTCTATGTTCTATTGTTTCCTAGTGTACCATCCCTTTGTGATATTCGTGGCTTTCAGATTTTGATTTTCTTTGGCCTTTGTTTATTTTTAGACTTGGATTGCTGAAATTAAAACCTATTTTTTGTTGGATTATTTGTGTCTCCTGCATCCTGCAGTTTGGGTTCTCTGCGCTTTAACATAGCGACCACACTGTGACACAATAACATACCCTGCATTTTATTGATTGGACTCAACACTCATCAGTGATGATACAAGAAGATAGAAGAGTATGTCTACAATACATAGAAGAGTATGTCTACAATACATTGAGTTACCTAATTAGTTTGTACAGGAAGTCGTGAATGACAAGCATTTTGGATGCTGCGATATCCTCACTCTGCCATTTTGTATAATCTGTCACCAGGGGAATGTTTAAAGTTTTTAATCCTGTGAGTGGTCTTTTGGCTTTGATCTGATCACTTTATTAATAAAAGTTATCAATTTGAATCCAAACAAAACAAACATTATGCTAGCTAGATATGAAATCTCTCCCTTATTTTCTTATTCAGCACTCTGCCATATCATGATCTATGAACATCATTTTGCATTGTCACAGCTGCAGTTATTACATAAAAAATGCAACACAACTTTTTTCCTTGCACGATGTTTCAAACTATAACAAAACCATAATAAAACATCACAAACGATGTATACACGTCTGGATTGTCAGCCTGATGTCATAACAAAGAGTGAAATAATCACGTTTCCATAGATGTGAATTTATTTGTGTGTGTTAATTTGTATACATTTTCAAGCAATATCTATAAAGTGCATTTTGCTTCATAATATTTTGAACAGGTGCCACCCTGACTGAGTTGTCACCATGCCAACCATGAAAAAAAGGAAAGCTTGATTGCTGTGTTTTAACCAAAACCCATGATCATTTTCCAACTCCGTAGTTTTTATTGCCCAGTCTTGGATCAGTTATTGTTACTCAACCAAGCAGCATATTTTATATTTATAACATATATGACCAAAATGATGTATAAACATCTGTACACTTGGATCTCTGGTGTGAGTGTCAAAATGTCTTGCTTCAGCAGCCCCTCCAGCCTCCAAATGTGGACCTTTTCCCCCTTAAAAGTGGAAAAATATTGAATTTGTTTACATGGACACGAATCAGTACATATGAGAGTGGACTGATGAAAAGTCATGTTCAGGGACAAGAAAATAATGTTGGAAATAATAGAAAATTCTGCTTGAGAAACAGAAAAAAATAAAATTGAATGCCTGGAAACAAGTATCAATAGTTTAAAGGTCATGGCTGTTGCAGGCACTGCTGTGAGACTGCATCTGAAATGTGTCTAAATGTTAATTATAAAATAAAGAGTCAGTTAGCCTATAGAGGGAGGAGTGAGTGAGGGAATATGGACGTAATTCAAGATGCATCCTGTCCACTTTTCTTTTTATTGTTCTAATAAATTGAACTGAAATGTTTTCTTTCCTGAGCAGACATGGTCAACAGTGACAGCAGGAAAACACATCAGGCCAGCCACAAGTAGACAACAGTACTGCACAGTATATATACTATGCAATGATCTTACTGTTTTAAGAATGTTTTTAATTATCATCATTTTTTACCCACTTTACATGAAATTCATGTAGATTATGATTTTCTCCTAAAACAAATAAAAGGACACACACAGAGACAGGCATCAATAAATCTGGTATTTTAAAAGGGGACTGCCAATTAAACTGAACAAAGACAAAGAACATTGTGTTTCCTCAGATGTAATATTTTAGCTTTGGCTCTCAGAGATGTTCGCTGAGCTGTCGTACTGCGTTCGACAAATTGTTTTATTTACTTATTTATTTTTTAAACTATGAACAGCTCCTCTTTTTCCTTTGTGCACTGTGTTATTAGAAAATAGTGTCCATCAATTGCACACTTGGAAGTCAAGCTCATTTTGAACTGACATCTGTGAATGCACTTAATTTTGTCATTTCCGACTGTGAGCGCTGTGCAGACAAAAGGAAAAAAAAAAAGCCTTTAAGAATTAGTATGAAGTATAGATCTGGGACACGACTAAGGTGTGAAGATTGTTCTTCTTGGAGAATTGCAGCCAATTATAGCTTCTGAGCATTTTTCTCCTTACAGATACTTGAAGTTCTCAGAGTTGTGTTGCTTGAAATAAAATAAATATATGATGATGGATGCATCTATGCAATCAGTTATTTCATGTTGTTGTTGTTCTATCCTTTTCCAAAGAGCTGCTGAGACTTTGTTTCTACCAGCAGCTCAATTCCTCCCCCCGGCAAACCTCAACCGCAAAAGAAACAAAAATGAACTTTCCATCATTAAATACTCTTTTTTTTATCAACTTCAAATTGAGACTATTTCTCTCCTTGAAAACTTTCGATATATTTTTTTATAACTGCAAATTTCTATCTCAGCTTTTGAATCTGATATTACAGTCAGCTGTAGTGGAGGGAGGAGACCTTCGCGCTGCACCCGAGTCACACAATGCATGTGGGGCTTCGCCATATGAATTCAATTTTCATTACACCCCCCCCCCGTAATAAATGCGGTGTGAATCCAGGGAGGCCATGGCAGCAAAAAATAAATCTGATACATGAATAAACGATGTCCCCAGGGAAGGCAGGCTCCTCCTTTGTGAGGAAGATTGACTCCTCCAAGATGGGACACATCAGCCACAAGGAACGGAAACAGAAATAGAATCTGCAGACAGAAAGGCACTTTCTCGCAGACTTTCTGTTCAGCCCCGCAACCAATCTCGAAGCTGTATATAATAATAATACATATTCCATGCAGTGTGACTGCAAGCCATCAAATTCTCCCACAGGTCAGCAGTTTTATAATTTCCACAGTAGGAGAATGTAATTAAACTTTGACACAGAAACTTAGTCGCTACTCTAAAGTTGTCGGTTTATTCTTCTCTTCGGTCGAGCCAAATCGTTTTTGTGACGCACTCGCAAGATGATGCTGGTGTTTACATGTCTGACTGACAGATTTCTAGAAAAGGGATGGTATGCTACTGAATTATAGTTTCATTCCACTTCTATTGCATCACTTTGTGACTTCAGTACTAGTTGCTGTTGGAGTGTGTTTGTGCACTTCTGCAGGCGTAGAAAACATAGAATCCTCTCTTTTTTTGCCTCTATGTGTTTTTTCTATTGACAAGACAGCAATATGTTTGTTTACTTTGACAGCTGGGATGCTGTTCAACCACAGTCACAGGTGGAGGTATGACTTATATTTATATGCTGCCAAAGTTATCAAGACATTACCTTTTTTTTGTCACATCGATTGGACAGCAAAGTGTGTCTACCAACTATGCCTGCTGCTTTAAAAATGCTGTCTTGTCACATCCACAAAGACAGGAATATTACACCTTGTCACTAGTGTCTACCTGTAACATTTAAGAGGAGGGACTGTCGCTGAAATGCCAAAACTCTTATTGATGTAAATTAAATTATAACCCAAAAGTTTAAGACCATGGTTGTTACAAAAAATCACATTGACATATGATCACTATGTGCCAGTAGTGGAACCTTAATAGCAATCCTGGAGCATATGAGTAGTATCTCATTAATTCACAAATCTCTGAGGGAACAAACGCTCAATTTACAAATTGGTCTACGCTACTGTGGTGAATCTCACTGAGAGCTATTAGCTCGACCACTGAATTCAACCTTCTGCAACCCCCAGTCTGGCGTCACAGCAGATGGGTGGAGGTCTGTGATCTGTTGAGGCAATTTTGTGCATGGCTGCCATGGCCTGTCCTGGTGTGACATCTCCTGCTGCTAGTCGGGCTGTACCCTGACCTTCACACTGGGCTGGCATACAGCTGTCTGGCTGGGAAATACAAACACACACTCACATCCCTAACTCACACACACATACACACAGGCAATCCCTGGGGTAGAACAAAAAGTTTAGATTTTGCTGGGAGAGAGGTTTGGGTGTTTTGTACTGGCCAGCTACACCAGACAACTAGTTGGCAAGCAAAAGGGCAGTGTCCTCTGTCGAACAAAATGTCAAATGTGGCTCCAAAATTGATGCCTAGTTGGTCATAGATTGTGTTTGAACAGATGACTGAGATTGGGAAAGGATTGCATCTGTGTGATGTGATTATGACAAGAGAAAACGTGAAAGTAGAGAGGTAAAATGTAGAGGGGGACAACCACGAACACACATACTCACACATCCTGTACACAGATATGGTCAAACACACAACGCTCAGCCAGTGCACTTCCTATTTGCTGGGTTAGGAGAACATGTAACATAAACCCAAAGAGACACTTCCTCCGAGGGGAGAGATCTCCTCTCATTACGAGCAGGATTGACACTGGCCCTGGCCTGTCCAGAGGGAGGTCTAAGCCAATAAGAGAGTAATTGAAAGAGGCGCTTGACTTCCCGTCTGTAACAGCTTACAGACCAGGCCTGATGTGCCTCTAGGAGCATGGTATTTAGACAACAGATGGGCAAAGACAAACAACATGAAGGTTGGCTCAGAATTGCAGGGTAAAAAAAAAAAAAGAAAATGAAAACTCTTCAAAGAGTGAAGGCCTTTTTCACCTCCTTTTAGATGATGACATTTATCTTCAGGTATCAGCCTGTGTGATGCCTTATCTCTCAACCCGAAGCTGGTTTCCAGAGAAGATTAGCATCTTGTCAAATTTGCCTCATGTATTGCACTTATAAAAAATGAGCAAGCTCCATAAAGCTTAAAGAAGTAGCAAAAAGAAATGCGCCAACAGTATTGTGTTTCATTCCTTTGCGTTATCCCCTGAGCAGCTGCGGTCCTAAGTGTCAACTGCTGAGCCAGAATGTGGAGAGCTAGATGCTGTGCCATAGCATCTTGTCTCACCGAGGTGTGTGTTGAGTCCCGGCGGCTAGACTTGTTACGGAGATGACAGCATGTTTTGTTTCACTACACAGCCCTCGCACTGACAGTCTGAAAGCCTGGAGCTAAACAAACAGGTATCTCAAGATCGCTCTCCCTCTTGCTGTCTCTCTCTCTCTCTCACACACATATACACACCTACAATTACACATGTGCATTCAGTACATACAAGCCAGTACAAAAAATACGCACGCCTCACAAGCACTAAAGCATGAGGGCATACACGTACACATATACATACACTGAGTAAACACATTTTGATGTTCTACAAAACATCTGCATCACTGCGGTACTTTTGCTGTGGAAGTGAAGAGATGATGCAATTCCTCCCTCTTTTGCACCATAACTAGCTGATAATCTCACTTCTAAATATTATGTGTTACGTGGTCATTTGTAACGTTCGGCAACCATTTAGAGTGAATCAAATCTTGTAGCAGTGAATATCACTTTCTAAATACAGACCTTGGTTGGAATAGATGAGGGTTATGCATCATTTACTGTACTATATGCACCTGTAGGCATCAATAATTCAAGCACACACTTGAACCCCAGGTGTAACAACAAGGCAGGCCTTGAAACATTCCTGAAGAAACTGCAACGCAACGCTCGACATGATCAAGAGACTGTGCTGGCAGAGTGAACACGCTATACTGAAGAACAACAGAATGTTATTCTAAGACTTGGAGAGTTTTATCCAGTAGCAGCTCTGAGTGCAGTCCTTGGCTACTGCGGTGATGAAGTTTTTTTTAAGCCTTAGTGCTCCCAAAAAGGTAGGTAGCAAGCTAAAGGTAAGACAGGGTGGATTTGTGAGGAAAAGACTTCAGTTCAAATCCCACGGCTGATAGTGGAAACTAAGTTTCTAACACACTTAGATTTTGAAATAAACTCCCAAGCACTAATGTATCCAGTTAGAAACAATACAGTATAAATGAAAAGCAAGACCACTCTAAAAAACACAGCTTATAATGAACTGACATTACCTATAATTCGAGTTTTTCTATCAATTGAAGTGTGAACTGTTCACGGGTTTCAATTTGAACTTTGGGAAACAAATGGCTTGAAAGCAGAACGTCTTATTTGGAAGCTCCACTTATCATGCAAAACTCTCAAACACGATCTAATGAGAATACTTATTAATTTAGGTCTGTGAGTCATTTTGCGACACTCCATCCAAATACCACGTTTGCTTCAACACAGTCATCAGTTGATGCACGATGAAAGCGCTTCCTCTCCCTTTTCCTCAATCTCATTCCTTTTGACCAAGTCTTTCCTCCTCTGTGACTGTCATCTACAATGCAACCAAAAGCAGCTGGAGAGAATAAGGATAAAATATTGATGGTGTAGCAGTAATGAAGTCTTAACAAGAGGAATCTAGTCCAAACAATGAAAGAGAGGGTCACACAGGGAGGAGGAAGGTGTGACGTCCATTGTGGCACATCAGAGCCATCCGTCTTGTTATTTTATAAGGTCAACTCAATTATATGGCTACCACAGGTAATTTATTCAATTGGCAAACTTAATAAACACTGAAAGGCATGCACCTGCCAACTGAGAGTCTAGACTCTGAGTGTGTTGCTTACAATTACACGTGCACCTTACTGAAAATCAACAAAAGGTAATAATCTATTGGTTAATAGAGATTGCCAAAGCGAAAGAGAAAGATAGACAAAGTTTTTAGGGGAATTGGGGAAATGGGAGGGGCCTTTTTTAGCAACTTCTATTTCCACATTCACGCAAAAAACAAAGGGCAGAACAAAAGAAAAGTACCTCTTGAATTACTGGGGGAGCTGGCACACTTGTTTTCTGTGCTCCGTGTTGGAATAAAAGATTTGTCTGCGAATAATTTATTCCAGTACTCCCTTTGCCATTTCTCGCTCCTTCCCCCAGTGATACACAGAGGCTTTTGTGGTAGAATTCCAAATGATAAATGCTGCACATTTATAAAAAGTTGAGAGGGGGTATTTAGAACACAGGAAGATACTGCACAAGGCCTTCTGCGCTATTCACGTCCCAGTGGGAGCCACAGTATCTGGGGATACGTTATGTAAAACTGGTCAAAGCCATGCTAATGTGATTTTGAATGCATGACTTCATCATCTGTGTACCACAGGTATTGCATTGTAGGACATGTTGCTTAGGCTCATATGTCACCCAGAGGCAAAGGCCCGTGTCTGAAATCAATAAATAATTCTAGAATTACAGCCTACAGTGCAGCACAAACATTAATCACTTAATATAAAAACGTGTCTTCATTTTAAAGACTCGAGCTGGCTGTGTGGGACCAAGACACAAAGAAGAAAAAATAAAGGTTTTGTAAATGTGATCAAATAGATATGATGGTGGGCAATTAAAATGTCTTCTCTTGCATTTTTACATTAGTCTATCCTTCCCCTAACAGCCCTGCGATTATGGAGTGAATTATGGAGTGTAATATTATGTTAGATAATGCTTGTGGGAACGGACTTGTCACCAAAAAGGGATGCTGTTGAAATGATGCATGTGGGTGTGCATTTGGTGTGTTGCTGTCTTTGCCTGAAGCGAGAGATGAGAATATCGGAAAAAAGAGTCAACTCTTTATTCAAGTCAACTATTTTGGTTGAATGCTGATACATGCAGCACCAGAAAAAGAAATAACAAAACATCCACGCACAGAAAAACCTAACTCACATGCAATATATATGATGGCGCTCTTGACCGGGGGGAATTATAGCTACTCAACATGATTCCATCATTTTTGTCTTTTTTTTCTTTGATTTAAAAAAAAGTGTCATTTTTGGATAAACTGTTGCCCTTGTGATACGGTTTAAATCAGCTGAAGTCCTTGAAAAGCTCTGATCTGGTAAAGAACCTGGATAGCAAACCTAATTGACTCATTGGAGTTTTATGAAGCATCCTGCACCCATACAAATGGCAAACCAAGTATCCTGCCTAACCAAGAAGTCACTCAATAAGATAAAGGAGGGCCTGGGCACTGGGAGTCTCAAATGTTAAAAACATAATAGTCTGTAAAGCAGGAGTGAAAATAAATGGATGGACGACGGCATTAGATTAAATGTCAGACACTGGGAAGAGATTTGTGTAACGTTTTGTGTGACTCCATTGTCCTCTAGTGAAATATGCAATGGAGAAATGAGGATCTATTTATGAACTGGGGTGACAAAATGAAAATACAGTTCTTCTCAGCACATCATGTTACAACACTAAATTGAGTGCTTGTAGAAGACATCAATTTTTTGGCACAGTGGCTGCCTAGTGGCTATAGAAGGAAGCATTTGACAAGGTCACTGGTAGAATTTTGGCTGTAAAAACAAATTGGTCAGGGAATAATAATAGGAAATGCTCTCAGTTTCCTCCTCAGCTGCCTCTTAACTGTCCTTGATATAGGGAATAGCTTTAACTGCTTCAGTTAAGTTATTAAGCAATAGAAGACTGTAGGAGGAGAGGCCCGTCCTAAGGTAGAAGTTTAAATTTGACCAAAACCTACTTGTGGTCATTCAGTTCTGTAAATCATGCTAATAAATGAAGGAATCTCTGTATGCGTCTGTTTCTGTCTTTGTTGGTTCTGGACAGCCATTCAACTAATGTTACAGTTACACTAAAGCAGTAACCAGTAACAAAAATTACTGTGATTGTATGCAATGACGTTGTCATCTTGTTACCTTTGAAATGTTTTTTTCAAAGATGGAGACCAGGTCTGCGACCACTAGCAGTCAGTTGCTATCTTCAAAGCGACTTTGAGTCAAGCTAGAGGTAAAAAGTTGGTATCAATTTATCAGTTGGCAATGAATAGGATTAAATTGGCAATTACATGCAAAATCATTTTGATAGTAAGTAACTTTACTTGTGTGTAACTACTTAGATTCATAGTCCAGCCAGAACCTTATAGATCCGAAACTGAAAGCCCTCCACAGATAGTTATGTAGTTGCTCAAGGATGGTGATTTAACTGCAAGTGGCTAGGTGACATAGGCAACATTGCTTTTATATAGGAATATAGCTTACTGACATCCAGCTGGGTCAAGTCCCACATTGCAAAGAGACATGTTGCAGATGAGTTGCGCTCAGTCAGGAATGTGTTGGCAATCTTTCTGTATTTAGTCTCAGTTGGACAACAATTGTTTGGTTGCACGTTGACAATTTAATTTAATTTAATTTAATTTAATTCTTGTTGTAAAGATGTTGCCATCCTGTTTTTACTGTGATGAAGCCATAATTGTTGGGAACCCAAGGAGGTGCAGTATTGAGTGTAAAGTTAATTTAGGTAAAAGCTGTCTTTTTTCATGTTTCCTCAACATCAAATACAAACAAGCAATCTACAATAAGAAGTGAAATCTCATAGAAAACCTCTCTAAAGCTTTACCTACTGTGAGTTCAGTGAGCTGGGGGCCTGATCCTGTCTAAATCTTGGTTTGTGTGTTTGTCCAGCAGCTCATTCTAAAGTCAAACTGAGGTGTTATAACTGTTACAGATGACAATGCCTCTGGTCATTGAACAAAGGTCTGCCTGCTTCATCTTTCACTTTGATCTTTTCGATAAGTATTGAATTATTTTAAAGCTCACTGAAACAGCTTAACATCCTAGATGCACCAATTTGTACTTTAAATTGACTGAATTGCACACGATTGAGTGAGATATACAGAAGATTGTCTTGGGCATAACACAAACTTTGCTCATCTAACTTCGATTTTACCTCCCATGCCTTTAGACTTTATATCTGTTATCCCCACTTTAAATATTCATGACTTTGATCCTTTGTCACATTTCTCACTCTGTCTGTGTCCCTTAGGATTTATAAATGACTGCATGGCTTTTGTCACCAAACTTTCGGCTCCTAGTGTGATAATTTTCCTGTCTTTCACGCCGCGACTAAAGTAGAGCATAATGTAGACTTGGGCACCTGTAAAAGCTTCCACTAGTGAACTGCAACTTGCCTAATATATAGGAGCACCGATGACATGCTGACATGAAGCAACAACATAATTTTAACAACAGGAGGTCGCACTCAGAGCAGCATAAAGTCAAGTATCTGAATGTATTTCCCAATGTCTATCTACTCATGATAAATGGTATCAAGTACATTGTTTAATCTTTAATTATGTGTGTAAGACTTTGAGTAATGACCATCCACTTATTCAAACCTGTAATTTTCTTTTTTTCCTTACTACGGGAACCCTTCCCTAAGTGGTATCATCACAGGCAATCATGTCTCTCCAGTGACACGGCTTTCCAAGCTAAGTACTTTAAAATAATTAATTAGGCTATATGTTCAGCTCAATGGCCTGTTTTGTTTCCCCCACTTTCTTTAAGTGGTAGCCTGTACTACACGGGATATTTCATTTAAGATCATAATTCTTTAACAAGTCTTTTTTGAATTCTTAGATAAATTTGACAGCATTTACCTAAAATTGTTGATTTCTTTAAATTTATTTTTCTCTAAAAGAATCCACTTTATCTTCCAGAGAGCTCGTTTGAATAGCTACACAGAGAAAACATGCATTATTCATGATCAGCTCCTCCGAATAGAAAGAAATATGACCCTCAATACTGTCTAATGAATAATACAAATTTCCTTACACTGTATCTTTACCACAAATAAAGGCTGCATTTAACTATATAGTGAGTGCCCTATGAAACAGTTTTGGTGTTTGAATAGGAAGGTTAAAAGTTAACAATGAGGGTTAAGGTATTTTTTCCCAACAAAGATGATGGTTGATAGCTCAGCTTTCAGGATAAAAGTGGTGATAGTGTCTAAAAAAGTGAATTTTAAGCATCTCTGATGATCTCTGGCATTTTTTGCCCTATAAAGATTTATTTACAAATGCTGAACAAGCAGAAACAACAAATGTCCAGCTCCCTGCTTTGCTCATTATCTTGACTGGTTGCAATGCAAGTTCTGACTACATTTAAACCAGTTTAAAAAAACAGAAGCATAACTGAATACTTGTCTCTGATTCTAGCATACTGTGATTTCACAATATAGAATTTAGCAGGTATACAGCGCAGAAGGAGCCCCACTATCACCCTAATTTACCCCATTTATTTTGTTTTTCACAGCTCCAACACTTTAAATCGTTAAAGGTGCCATAAGGTGGCTGGAGGGTGGATGACAAATAGAACACTTCTCATAAAAGAAGAGCTGGTGTCTGCCTTTATAGCCTATTTAATGCAGTTTTAGTGATAATATTGCCATGTCTTTTATCT
>VUQR01013483.1:0-17004 GCA_015108515.1 Hemichromis elongatus | reverse complement strand
TATTCTATATATGAATGCTTCTGCTCAATGTCTTCGGATGGTTGATATTGTGTATCATGCTTCTCTGAGGTTCATCACTAACCGTAAATTTCAGACTCACCACTGTGATTTATACTCTCAGGTAGGATGGCCTGCTTTGGTAATTCGGAGGAACTCTCATTTATACAGTTGTATATATAAGGCGATACTTGGGTTGCTGCCTTCTTATATATGTTCCCTGCTTGCAATGAAACATGCTGCTTTCTGTTCCATTTGCCCGAACTGAACTTGGTAAAAGAGCTTTTGTCCATTTAGCACCCTTGGCTTGGAACAAACTGCAGAAGGAATGGAAAATGATTGAATTAATTTCATTAAGTGCTTTTAAATCTAAACTATGAATCTTTGAGGCCAAGTCCATAACATGCAACTGTTTCAATTAGATTGATTGTCATTTTAACTGACTTTTTTTTTTTAATCTTTTTGACCTTTATTGAATTTTATTGAATTATATTTTCTTTTATTTGTATTTTTTTATTTATTTATTGTGTGTTGTTGCCGCCTCTGAGTAATTTCTGTAACTGTGAGACACTTGCTGCTGCCTATCTTGGCCAGGTCTCCCTTGAAAAAGAGGTTTTTAATCTCAATGGGATCTTCCTGGTTAAATAAAGGTTAATAAATAAATAAAAAAAATAATATGAACAGCTTTTTATAACTCCTTTATTACATTAACAAGGAACAACATTAGCAATGAGATGTCAGCTTCTGCCATGTCCAGTTGGACAGGTGTTGACTTAACTAGGAATTTCAGATTAAAGATCCTTTGAAATATCTAATTTTCTGTTTGTGTCCTATATTTTCTTGTGAGGAATTTTGTAATTTTGTTTTTCAAATTATTATTATATATTTATTTATTATAAATAATGTTAAAGATTCAACAGTAAGAAAGGGATGGTGTAAAAATGTAATTTACTTTGGTGAGAGATTTTGTCTTTGAGAGTCCCAAAAAAGCAAAAAGCATTCCTGGCCAGAATATAAAGACTTGTCTTAAAATGTTTGAGTCCAGTATCATCAAAACTAACTGAGAATTTCATAAAAAGAATCATACCAACAGTCAAATATGGTGGTGGTAGAGTGATGGTCTGGCCTGCTTTGCTGCTTATGCCCTGAAGATCAAAAGCACTCGCAGCATGCGCAAAAATCTGAAACACATTAGCAAGTTTACCAGTGAATGACTTAAAACAACCCCCCCCCCAAAAAAATCTAGGTTTTGGAGTAACCTCTTAAATAAATCTGAATAATGTGCTTTGCCATACCGTAAACAACCCATTCATGCTTGAAAACCATCTGCTGAAGTAAAATATTTTGGCAAAGAAGAGTAGGCCAAATTTCCTCAGCATTGTGAAAAAAATCATTATCGCAAAGATTTCAGTTCTTGGTGCCACCGGTGGGACAACCCTCGGCAGTAGGTTTTGGTAGCTATTACTTTTTAATAAAGTAATTTGCAAGTTTGGATAAAATTTTCCCTCTAATAAATCAAATAATTACTTAAGAACTGCATTTTGTATTTAATCAGGTTATCTTTGTGTAATATTGACATTTGTTTAATTTTAATAAAAAAAAATTAAGTGTAATAAATATGCAAAAAAACCCCCTGAGAAATCAAGAAGGGGGCCAATACGTTATTGTGGTATTGTATAGTTTATATATT
Source organism: Hemichromis elongatus (assembly GCA_015108515.1). Lineage (NCBI taxonomy): Eukaryota > Metazoa > Chordata > Actinopteri > Cichliformes > Cichlidae > Hemichromis > Hemichromis elongatus. The sequence continues at coordinate 15,317 of VUQR01013483.1, read as the reverse complement.
TGTACATCTTATGACACATCCACCCTCCACAGTTTTGCCTCGAGAGGAATAGGGAATAAAGCAAAATCAGCAAACATGCTTGAGAAAGGTTCTGCTGCTCTCATGCGTGTTATAAGGTTTGGGAGAAACAATCCTCCTGCGTAAGTTTTCAAAACGAGAACGGCCTTCATTTTATAATTTACTCCGTGCTTTGTGCCTTGGCAAGTAGCACACTCGGTGGCCTCCTGCCTCACACCCAAAAGCCATTTTTTAACTGCAATATGTTAAATTTAATTTACCCAGTTAACTAAACCACAAACACAGTATTATATTAGTATTTTCAACAATATTTCAAACACACAAACTTTATCATATTGATTACATTTTAAATTATTAAATGCTATCTGTAAAGATAATATGTGAATTTTTGCACAGTTTGCATGTTGTAATGTCATTAATCCATATATGATAGTTTAAAATTTGTTCAGTTATTATCTTTAGCTCAAGAACATCAACTTGAAAGACTTACGATGAGACTTTTTTGTTAGAAACTGTTTGCAAGGTCAAGAATTAAGTTGCATCTACAACACTTCCAGTGAAGGACTCAAAGGTCATGTACTTGCAACAATATAAACCTGTCAATGTTATTCAGTTTCACCATGCAATTTATATACTTGGAAACAGGAAGAGCTTGAGTGAAAATAAAAACTGCATATTTTGTCTCTCATGTCCTTCATCAATTTTCATGGTTGAAAGGCTGCTATTTCATGGAGGAGACAAAAGCATACTTTATAATTTAGTGAATAAGGCATTGAAAATTACAACAGGAAAACACTTGTAAATTGCATCAAACATTGTGGAGCCTGCCAAGCAGTGTTTCAGAGAAGACAGATGACTGGTGGGAGAAAAAGAAAGAGAGAAAATATTAGCAGGAAATACTAAACTTAAAAGATAAGGTAAAATGCATACACAAAGATAGGGAAAGAGGGAAAGGGACAAAAATAATCTATCTAGGCATCTTCCTAAATGGCAGTCAGCAGTCAAGTAATTATATTTGAGCAGCCAACTGATTTCTCTTTGTGGTGTGTGCGTGTACTTATGTGTGTGTGTGAAATTTTGTTCAGTGTGTTTCCCATCTCATCTCTGAAGATATGAATATTAATGACCCTATTAGCAGACACAGATGCCAGGCAGTGCTTTGGTTGGAGTAACTTGGGGTGATATTGAAACTGAGTGAAATAATGTGAAATATTGTCTTTGTGAAATCAGATTTTAACTGCTCTTCTATCTGCTGGAGTCATCGTCGAGGTCACACTAGTGAGGTGGAGCTTATTATATATTCCCATGAACGTCTAATAATTTAAATTTGAGTGAGTCAATCCAAGTGAGACAGCTTAATCGAACATGAAGTTTTTAAAGAAGCGACACCATTAGAAAGTGAGTGCAGCTTCAATTCAGACTTTATCAAGCTTACATGTAGAGAGAACTTTTTTCAGATGTCCCACTTTTTCTAAACTGAATTTCTGCTGAACTTTGGTGTCGGACAGAGAAGAGATTTTGTTGAGGAACCAGGTTTTTCTGTCGCTATAACAAGATACAATCTGATAGCAAGTGGGTTGACAAAAGCTAATCTTCCTTAGAAGATTAAGTATCAATACTTGAGGGAAAATATTATTACATACAGAATATTTTTGAATATATATATTTGAATATATTAAAAATTGTTATCTTGAAGTTTTTGACTTAGGTAAATTAATCTGGGGAAAAAAGTGGTTTGATTCTTTTTTGAAAGTCTTAATTTCCCAAATACTAAACCTTAGTTACCACTGAACCTTCAACCCTTTTAATGTTGTATATTATATACAGGAGAAAGAAATGCCCACAAACGCATTCTGCAAAGCCTTCTACCTCCCACAGTCTTTTAAAGGTAACTCTTGTACCCTTTTGACCTCCCCACAGAGCAGATAACCCTCCTGTGTGCATGGATCAACGTGTGTCTTTTGTCTCTAATGCCATAACCTCATGACTTGCCCTTAAATCAGCAACATGCTAGCATATGAAAGTTTTATATAGCAACCAGGGAGACCTCTAAGGTTCCAAACTCCATGAACATACAAATGTTATGACCTCCTTCAGTGTAGTCTGGCAGTTAACCTGTCGTAGTGCCCTTTATTCAGTCCTATGCCTGAACTCTCCCAAATGTGAATTTCTCATAATTTCAAGCTGCCCTCTGGTAGAGCAACTAGTACACTGGCCAAGCGTGCGTGCCTGCTGTGAACACAATCCACAGCCTGCCAAGCCAAAAGACGTGACCTTGTAGCGAACTTTGCTTCCAGTTTTTCAGGCTTGCAGTCCCACTAAGTCACAAATTGTGGTGACCCCAGCCTGCTCCAGCCTAGACTGCAGTAATAAGCTGTAAATTCAGAGACAACTGTGGTCTTCTGTGGGTCTAGGATAGTGTGGAAAAGGTGGCTTTGGTGTGCAAGTTTGACAGTATGGGGAAAAAAGAAAACATTTGTGTGAATTTGAAAAATTTTAACTGGTAGTGGCCCACTCCATTTTTATGTAAATAGAATAAAAATGGTGATCAGAATGTGCAGAGCTCATAAAACAAAGTGGTCCAAGGTTTGACTACATAAATTAGCAAGGTTTTAGCAGACAAGTGCTGGCACTTGGCAACACGTGATCTTCTTGAGTTGTTCTATGTTCACATGTGTATTGAAAGAAAAGGAATTGAAATCTCTGAAAGTCCATTTCCATCATTTTCAAACAGCTATTTTTATGACTGAATTGCAATATATTGAACAGAAAGCACTGATGTTTCTCAAAGTTTTGTATGTTTTGACAAAGATCTAAAAAATAATGGTCAGATAACTCATTAGCATATTTTTGTAATCCTGACTTCCCAATTTGCACAAGCTCTTGCTGTGTTACTCTCTGTATTTCACCTCATTAGTTGATATCAATAAAAATTTCAGCCAACTTGAAAGTGATCATTTTGTGTTTTCTTTCAATGGGGGCAAGCCAGAAGCTTAATATTACACACACACACACACATACAGATACAGATGTAACTCATTTGGTTGGTTATTATTGTTTCCCTCAGCTCAGGCTGGTTACTTTGTCCAAGCTCTGTGTCAAGGGATTTTTAAAAAAGATATTAAAGTTGTGATTTTGTAAAAGATATTTTGATGTGGGGCAAAAAAGTAAGTAACTTAAAAACAGGTGAAAGTAATCCAGCATAAAATGTCAGCAAGTTTCCAATTTTCTGGCTAGTTTCAAACTTTTAAAACCTATAAAAGGAATCGAACATTTGCTTATTGGACTGAGAAATGTTAAGAAATCAGAACTATGCTTAGTGATCTAAGATCTGCACAAAGGCTCAAACTTCAGAAACTTACTATATCTTTATAACGATATCTCGTCTTCATTCTCTTGCAAAAACACCTTTTAAAGCCCATTTAACACCATATCTAGTTAATAAATATGTAGTCAATAAAAACGTAAATAAAAATACAAATAAAAAATGGCTGCAGGGGAATCAAATTTATTTAAAATGTAGGGAAAGTCACATGTGCATTAACTTGTGCGAATCCACTGAGATATGTAATTTTTAGGGCAAACCAGCTGCAACTACTTATGGACAGAGATATGGAGAAAACCTAAGGCCTAAACAACCTTTTTTAACAAAAACAATGAATTCCCATACTGAAAAGAAACAGCTAAAAGCTATGTTTAGAACAAGTTACTGGCCAATAACTGAAATTTACACATGACTGAAAAGTCAATAACATCATTGAAAACAACACCACATGCTTGAATGATTTTCAGATGAAAAAATATTATCAGGGATTTCTTTTAGAAAGATAACCATTTGTATGTGGCAACTGCTCATGTCAAAATAAAGGCACCGCTGCTTTGTCGAGATTGCTTTGTTCAAAAAACCCACTTGCTTTTTTCTGTTTAATCAACGAGAGACCAAATGTTAAAATCATTTGAAAATGGTTGTTTTAATGCATATGCTCATGGGATAATGCTTCTATTATTGACGATCTGATGAAAGTCATTGCTACTGGTGGGATCCGAAAATGTGGTTTTATACTATACCAGCTTCCAAATTCTGGAGGCAGCAAACAGTGTTGTTTTCATAAAGAAACTGGGGAATAATAATAGAAACTGAAATCTAATTTCATGCTGCACACACTGCCAAGTACTTTTCCAAGTAAAATATCACTATGGCTTCTTCTAGTTGCAATACTTCTTGGCAAAAATCACAAAGTGAACTCTTGAATGATGAAAAATCACACATAGAGCAAACTGCAGCGGCAAACACAACTATGTTTCCAATGTCAGCTTGACCACAAAGTAATGTGTGCTTTGACAGTTGTTTGCTTTCATGCAAACCAGCAACAGTAGAAAATATATCATCCCAGTACACACAGCTGTCTTACGACAACAGACAGTGTACCCCCGGGACAGGTCACCAGTCTGTCACAGGGCAAACACAGAGGCACAAACAACTATTCACCCCTACAAGCAAATTAGAACCACCAATTAACCTAATAAACATGCCTTGTGGATTGTGGGAGAAAATCTGGAGTACTAGTAGAGAATCAATGCTGCAAAAACATGCAGGATACACAAAGGAATCCTCCTGCTACCCAGGACTTGCTGTGAGCTGACAGTGCTAACCACTACTTCACTATGCCACTGGATTCTTGAAATTTGGTTCAACTGGATTTTATTAAAACATAAAAACAGTCAAGGCTGTTTACAATGTAAGGTAAAAAATCCAGTGGGCAGCATGGTCATATTTAAACAATACAGTGTTCATCTTCTTCTACTTTTAGCTGGTCCCTTTAGGGCTCACCACAGCAAATCATATCTCTCTCACTACATCCATACATGTTTACTATGATCTTCCTCTTTTTGTCCCACCTGGCAGCCTCAGTGTCACCCTCTCTTCTCTGCACATGTCCAAATCATCTCAGCCTTGGCTCTCTGAATTTGTCTCCAAACTGCTCAACCTAACTTGTCCTTCTGATATGCTCATTTTCTATCCTGTTCATCCTGGTAACTCACAGTGGAAATCTAAGTATCTTCCTCTTTGCCATGTCCGACTTGGCTTCCTTTCTTTTTAGTACCATCATCTCCAAACTGTACATTGTAAACTTTCCCTTTCACTTTTACTGCTATCTAACCTCACAGATCACCTTGACACTCATTACCACCCACTCCACCTTGCTTGTGCATCCATTATTGACCCCAGATAATTAAACTATCAACCTTCAGTAACATCTATCTCTACTCTTTGCATCTTCACAGTTATACAAGTCTTTCTTTCATTCAAACACATGTATTCTGTCTTGCTTCTACTGACTTAATCCCCCTTCTCTCTAAATCATACCTCCACCTCTCCAGTCTTTCCTACACCTACTACAGAACACAGTGTCATCTGCAAACATCACAGTCCAGAGATTTCTACCAGATCTAATCTTTCAACCTGTCAGTTACCATTACAAACATGATGGCCCTCAGAGCTGGTATAGTTCATAATAAAAATTTTAAAGAAACAAGAGGCAGAAAGAGGGTTGTTTGAAAATTGTGATATTTAAAGTCCCTTCTTGTTTTTTGTTTTTTTTTAACATAAAGTACTGCACTCCAGTAATAAATGTTTATATTTGCCTTAACTAAATAATTTTTTATTATTAAATTAATGTAGTAGATGCGTGAAATTTTACCTTTCACACATTTTGAAACATGAATAAATATAAAATTAACCTTCCATTTCATATATTTCTACTCTGAGCCCTCTTACCTGTCATGGCCTAGTCAGATCTTGTTACATATCTCCAATCCTAATCCTGCTGTGATACAGATTTATAGTTGAGGCGATGATTAAAGGGTCTGACCTTCAAGTAGAACACCTGGGTTCAAGACACCCTGACAGCAGCTGTATGTAACCTTGACAAAAGCATAGCATGAATACTTACTTTTGTCCTTATTTTAGATGTGGAGAGACAGCTGAAAAGATGGTGATATTCATGTGAGAGTTGGGCATCAGTAGGCTATCAAAATCCATAATGCCATATTTCAGTTGCACTTTGGAGATGTATCTGAGGATGACATAAGTGATTAATTATTTTTAATTGATGCAGATGCAACTCTTCTGTGGACTTGGGATGGTTGGGAATTCAAATCCCAGGCAGATGGAAAAATCTGGCTGGAGAGAATGAATAAGAAACATTGTACTGTTCATCAAAAATGACATTTAAGAAGTCAATGGCTGGGCCCTTTTCTGATATTTTTTATTATGGATTTTTTTTTGTCATTGGCAACTTGAGCGAGTAACTGCATCATACTATGCGTATGCAATACTGCCTCTGGTTTTCGTGAAAAGGCTTAAAAGGAAATTGCAAATTGAGAATTGCTGCGTGAAGCAGAAAGACAACTTCAGTCAATTACAATATACAACCTAACTGTTAGCCTGACTCCTGACTAACCCCCACTGAAATAGGATATATGTTGGGCAGTGTGAGAAGCATAATCAAAAGAAGTAAATTCTGGGCTAATAGTACGTCTCTATTAATTACCTAAGTAAATACCAGCCCATAAATTCCCAACCTGTCTCTCCTGCACCACTGATTACCCTCTTGATGCGTTAGTGCATTTGTAAAATTAGGTTTTAGCAGGTCCTCCACTATATAGTAGCTGACAAATAATGTTTTATGCACAGTCTTATTATGCTTCACAGGAAGTCAAGAGAGATAAATCATGTTATTCTTGATAATACAAGAACAGGATGATTGCATGAAGGATTAAATATAATATTCTAAGTATTATTACCATTATTCCAGGTGTCATCACATTTAAAAAGTCTCATTGGATTGTTTTTTTACAAATAACCAAATAATAAAAATGCACATGTCCTAAGGATATACCTGTTAAGTGGTTAAAGAATAAAAAAATGAATTAAAAAGTGGTATTGTTTTTAAAGATTGCATTCAAATATTGACTTGGAGAAAACAATGGTACTGATAACAAGTTCTCAAACTCACAAGGAAAGCATGTAAATTTGAACCGATGATGAAGCTGGTGAGAAACATCCATGTCCGTGTTAAAATATCATCTAACTTCCTTTTTTTTAAAAGTATAATTACTATAGTAAACATTTATTAATTATGAGTTATGTTTCCGGCTGATAAAAGCAAGTTTTATAATGTTTTGTCTCTAAGAGGAGAAGCAGAGAGTATTATTTGACTGTGATGGAGTCCAACAGGAAAGCCAAAGCCAAAGCTGTTGTTGTTTTTGGTGAGAAGCTGTAATTACCTGTGGGCTTCTCTCTCACTTGATTAAGGAGGAAAACTAATCCTAGAGAGCTGAGACTGAAACACACACCAGCAAAGATGCAAAATATGCGCACATACCCACACACATTTCAATAAGCGAACACCTACATATACACACAGAGTGGCTCACAAACGCATGCACGGCCATAAACACGCTGGTGCTGCACACACATACACATTATCACACCAACACAAAAGCCCAGAGGCCCGCAGTTTAATTGAACTTTCCCACCAATCTACTGACTGTTTCTTTTCTCTGTCGTACACTTGTTTTTATTCTCCCCTTTTTCTTAATCAGCAGAGAATTGGAGGTGGCAAAAAGCGTAAAAGAAATCCAAAAAAGGGAGTCTGAGGAAGGAAAACAAGGTAGAGCAAAAAGAACAGAGAGAAAAGAAGCTGAGGTGAAGATCCAGTGAGAAAAAAGAAAGAGGTGGAAGGAGGAATGGAGGTGTTAGATGGGTAATCTAATCCTGTGGAGGAAACAGTTAGACGGAGAGGGAAATGAGCTTTTTACAAAGGCAACTTTATCAAAAGATAAATTAGAAAAGTGGAAAATGTATACGGCATATTTACTGGGTAAACGCCCACAGCTGTGGGGAAATTTAGAAACTGATTATGAGATGAAGTAGCAGCAAAGGATTATCACTTTAACAAAAAAAAAACACTGTGTGTAAGTATGAGTAGATTGCACAGAATCAATGCACACTTCATGGCTAGTTACTATTTTTTCTGTAGACTTCATTATATAAATGCACATAAGGATAAAATAGAGTTTGTACAATTCTATAAGCAGCATTCAGGACTTTTCCAAGCTTCTTAACGATATTCCAAAACTATTTTCTTTTTTTATCAAGAAGACCCAGCACTGCAATGCTATTGACATTCAGGCTTCAGCTAATCCCTTTTTAAGAATCAGCTTGTTGCTATAAAATAGTTTTGGGAAGGGGCCACTAGTGCAAAGATGGGACTGTCCTGTTGATGCCAATGTGTTTAGTTATAGTTTTCTGTACTTTTTCTTTGTGATGTACAGTAACCTGAATTGCGTTGTCTCAATTACCAGCAGCATTGGTGTCGTTATCCAAGTAAAGTAATGTAATGTAAAGTAATTACACATTACTTTTAGTTTTTAGGTATGAACACAAAGCAAAGATGAAAACCAGCCCAAAGAGATTACAAAGTGATCGCCACAGTGATTCTACTTTAGAAACATAAAGCCTGACTGCTCATCACTGCTTTTGTTACCTGTTGAAGATTGAGATCCAGTGCATGCGCTGGGGTCAGCATGCACTCAGCCTCAACATTGTCTTGGGTTCTTGGCTAGCTAGCATGCAGTCTGTGCATATGCGTGCAAACAGCCAAAGCTCTGTTAGCAGTATAATTCTGTCCAGGACACAGTTTGCACTTTACCATAGTGCTCTTGTCCTTTTCTACAATAAAAATAAAGGCAGTATCATCTACCTTTGCTGTAGACCATGACACTATTTTTCACTACTCAGGCACACATGCTCAAATTAGCTGATTGTAGTACAAGTGAGAAAGAAGAAAAATGCATTTGTTTGATTTTTTTTTCTTTCCAAAAATGGTTGGATGAAAAGACTGGCTTAACTATAAATGAAAACATACCAAAAGTATTCCAAAGTAAAACTCTTAAAAACCTTTGGAAAGCCCAGAGTACAGAGTAAAGACCACAAAGAAACCAGAAATTGTTTGAAATGGCTCAAGACTTTTGCACAAAATTGTATATCCCTTTTTTACGATGCAGTCTTTTTCCAATAACCACAATTTCTAAAACATAAAAGACTCATGATGTGCTGATAGTTCAGGGATTAAAAGAATAGAGTGGCACATGGTGGCAGTGTCACTGACAAGTCAGAACTTCACAGTTTAGCACCAATTTGCTGTGTGTTTATTCATCATGTGACTGAGTCATGTTACGTGTCCATAGGAAGAGGTAGCTCAGTAGGTAGAGTGTTTGCCCCATGATCGGAAGGTTAGTAGAGTTCAACTCTACTAAACGGCTACCCTGAGATACTCCTGAGCAAGGTACCGTCCCTACACACTGCTCCCCGGGTGCTGCATTGGTGGCTTGAGTTACCGGCCTGAACTAGCTTGCATAATCCACTCTTAGTTTGGACTGAATGTAAAATGTGTTCTGGCACACCCATAACACCCAGTAAGTCATGACAGGGAAACACTGAACCAACATGTACCAAAACAGATAAAAACTTTACGCAGCTAAATGGATTTCATCCATCATCATTTTGACATTTACACCTGAATTTTCTTCTGTCACAAAGTGCCTTCCATGAAATGTTGAAGCTAAGACTTTACAGACCTTTGGAGCTTTTCTCTTCCTGTGATGGGTAGGAGGGGAGATACGCACATCTTATGTGTTGATGTGTATTGTTAACTTTGAACTGCCTATTTGTATCGTCACTTTCAGTGGTGTTTTTGGCCAATACAATGAGACAACAAAAACACTCAAGCGATCAGATTTCCACAAAAACAGAGTGATTTCACCACTAGAATTTTCTGCAGTGACAGAGGAGTGAGTGAAAGGTTATTGGAAAAATCTCATTATTTTGATTTGTGTGCATTCTTGATCATTGTTGTAATGTAAACCACTTTGCCAATTTTGTATCTTTTTTTCTGACAGTGATACAGAGTGAAGTATCTTTGAATTTGTGTGCGCGGGAGAGAAAGAGATGAGGAGCATACATATCTCACTGACAGCTGAAGCTTTCTGTCTCCTCTGTAATTGCAAACAGATTTATTCCAGCTTTGTAGCTGGCTTTTTCACAGCTGTGTCTAGATAGCAAGAGGCAGTTTCAGACACTTATTCTTTATTCCCCAAATTGAGAAACATACTTATCAATGCAAATGAAATGACTGCTGAGGAAGGCGGAGGAGAGGGAGCAATGAGAGGAATACCAAAAAAAAATAAAACAGCAAATTCACAATGAAACCAATCCCAGAAATCACAGAAAGGGACCGTTTTTTGTCACTTAATTTAGTTTTACTTGTGTAGCACACTATTCAGCACAGTATGACAGAGCGAGTGTGAAGGTAATCCAGTTAGATGGGTTGCTTCAGCTCTCTTCTGCTCAGACTCGCTCTTTGTTCTGATAGGCAGAGTGCTGACCAGACTTAATGCTTTTGAAGTAAAGGTGAAGAGCAATTAGGTTTACTGTCACAAACACTGTACACACGCACTCCCTAATACATCCACAGAAAGATGATTCCTAACAGTGCACACACTATACCACAATTAAAAATAATCAGTAGTAAATAAAACACAATCATTTTCTTTTCCTCATAAATATTGTTCTTTCTTCCATGCCCTTTTTTATATTACGTTACATGCTTCACTCCCAAAACACCTCCTTAAAACTCACGCTGAAAGAAAAAAAAACCCTCTTACAGGACTTTAAGAGTGTGCAACAACTGTTATGTAAGTTGCTGGCACATCACACTGTGCTCGAACGTGGTTGCAAATCTCTCAAACTGTGAAGTGACCAAAGTGTGTGTTTTTTCACCTTAAAAAGCTTTATCTCACTTCCATCTTTTGGGGCTTATAAAAAGCTCTGCCTACCAGAGTTTTCTGTTCCATTTTATGCATGTCATCTGCTAATTAGCTGGTTTGTAGACATGGCTCATAGTAGCAGTTATATTGCAAGAGCTTGATCCAAAATCACTGGCAACTGCAACTTTGTAACAGGCTGTCTTTTGTCACTTCAGCTCCAAACTGCCTCTCATTTTTGTCAAGAGACCACCACCCCAAAAAAAAAAAAATGCTCTCAGTATCATCTTCAGAAAGTTATTGAAACCAAAAAGTATTTTAATATAACTTCATTGCATTTTCCTTTTTTTCATAAGTGTAGAAAGAGTAGCCATCTAAAACAAAACTTCATTGCTTTATTACTGATTCGTTTTCTGTGTTGAATCAGTATTCTGTCTTTGTGTGAATGTTCAGTAGAAACACTCACGTGTGTAAAAGCTCTATTGCCATGAGCTGTTTTGCAATGTAAACCCGTCAGAAAAAAAAAGGCCACTAGTGATAAAATGAACTGATAACTTTGGATATAGCGTTCTGATAGATGGATAATTTAGAACCTGTTCTGACCCTAGAAATCACACATGACGAGCACAATGTAGAGTCAGCAGTCAGCGCTAACCGGTGAAATTTGTGGCTGTTTTTACCATGAGCATTTTATACTTCACATTTTTGTAAAGACTCTGTAGCATTAATAAAAGTATGTTTATCCTTGACTTTCATCTGAGCTGAAGATTTTGCATTAAAAATGAATGTTTTGTAAGGATTTTAAAACGTGGTGCTATGATTTTAACCTACCATTGTGTCTATTTTAACCCTCTGACCTTATTCATACATACTTAATAAATAACCCCACATGCTAAGAGTGACAAGCCAATATCTTACTCAATTCACTATGTTTGGGATGTCAATGCAGTCAGTACAAGGCTAATAAATATTGATTTTATAAACATTGATTTCTGTAATACTGGTAGCTTGACTGAAATAAACAATTGTGGTTCATGTGTTGCATGTATGTACTGTATGTGTGTGTACTGTTGCATGTGTGACATTTTGTGGGGTAGAATGATGGTAAAACATGATTTAAAACACATTATAGTTATTATATTTATATCTGCAATGAAAAAAATATGCAGGTATAACACTTTATTAGATACGCCCTCCTTTGCTGTAGAACTGCTTTAACTCTTTTTAACATAGGGTCAACCAACTTGAAATGATTTGAGCTTTGTGACATGGCACATTGTCCTGCTGGAAGCAGCCATCAGAAGATGGGTATAGTGTTATAAAGGGATAATGTTAAAATCGGTATGGCCAGCCGGTATGGTCACTCAGGTAGGAAGAAATCAAGACTGATCAGACAAAGATCTTGTTTTTCCAGTCTTCTATTGTGCAATTTTGGGAGACTGAATTTCCTAGATTATAGGAGTGGATTGCAAGTCTTCCAACCAACTCACAGCATCTGTCCATTCTCTTCTAATATCTGTGTTATATATCTCAGAATTTTTGATGATGACAATTTTAAGATTGGCAGCTACGTCAGTGAAGTGTCTGCAGCGATGTGCTTGATATATCACTATCATGTCATGAACAGAGAGTTAGGGTTGGGTTCGAGTAAGATGTTCAAATGAGAGCTGCACCTTTGCAAGGAGTCAGGTGAGCCGGTTCAACCGTATGTCTGGGATGCATTTGGAATTGTTTGGACAAGGTAGTCCCAGAACACAATGAAGAAATGAGGTCCTTTCCCTGCAATGGGAAAACTCCAAGTCCCCAGTAAGAGCCGTATCTGATGCTGGGAAAAGAGAGCTGTAGGCAGCTCCGATTTGAGTGCTTCTTCCTCAACTCAGACCTCGTTCCAAGAAAATGGATGGATCTGTCTATTAATGCAAGCAAATATGTTAATATACAGGGTAAAGCTTCAGTGTTGGGTTGAGTGCACACTAAAAGTGAACAACAGGACTCGATAAATCAGACTTTGATATTCAGGCACTCCTGCGATTTAAGATATGACCATGTTGTGAATCTAAATCTGAATCTAAATCTAACGTGTTTTTTTTAGCAGGGTTAATCTTGCTATTGTAGGAAGAGTGCACTAAAGAACACAAACAAAGTCTCCCGTTTCTCCTCCTCCATCCTAGCTTTTAACATGCAAATCAGTATGCCTGATGATGGATGTCATCTGGCATGGTAACCAGTCCCATTTAATGCCTGTAGACAAAAAAGCTCACAGTCAAGCAATTTCCTGAGCATCACCACGCATCATTTTTGAGTGGATACCAAAATTGACTTGTGGCTCATGATTTATGAGGTTGAAGCAGCACAGCAGCAATGAATAGTGAGTTTATATTGGAAGCGATGACTGCAGAGGTAAGAAAAATATCCACTACATGTTTGACCAAACTGTCCGCGGATTTGTCAAGTATTTCACAGGCTGGTCACTTTTTCACTAAAGTAACTGACAAATTTGTAAGATTGATGATTAAATGATGAAGTGCATGTAGTAATGTTAAAAAAGTGACAGTTTTTATCAAATGATCAGTGAGTTACTCTGAGAAAGCGTAGGAATTTTTTGCAATTTCGAAGTTTTATACTTTAGTCGCTCCAAGTAATGAAAAGTAATGTAATGTAATCAGAGTAATAACAGAATAAAGGCAGAATTTGTCATTTGGTTTGTTCCAACAATTTTCCAATTTTTGCAGAGCTAGAGCACAAGGTCAGTGTTGGTAGTGAACCCCTGCAGCACTGTCCAACTACAATTACACTACCTTCTCACTTTGTGTAAAAGCAAGAATGCCAAAAAAATAAATAAATAAAACACCAAGCGAAATTAATTTTCTTGCTACATTAGTGCTACATGCACATATTATACACCATCTGTCACTCACTGTCCCACATGCACTTGCACCACCCTGTCAAAATACACACTCATACCTATTTTCTTTTGTAGCCCCAGCCTCCCTTTCACTTGCACACATGACAAACACACACACACACCTTTATTCCCTCTACTGTAGGGGACATTTATTCTGATTATGTTGGGCTCTGGAGATCGAAGATTGTAGTAATCAGAAAACTGGCCAGGCATCTATCACTGCAGCAACCAATCAAACAACCTGCTCCACCGACAGCAAATGGGAAAAATTACACACAGAAATGATTCCCACCGGTCTGTGTGTGCGTTAACTTTTGTACTTCTATCCTTGCGAGGACAGATTTCAGAAGCATTTACAGTGTTTAAAGTAAGATTTTATTGATCTTTTCTTTAACTGACATAACAAATGGGAAATTTTTGTTTTGAATTAGGATTTAGTTAAAGTAATTAATATGCTCTGGGGGGAAACAGGTGAAAAATGAGTCTTGAATGAATCTTCTGATTGGACCTCACTAGAGTTGGGTTCAATGTCTATAAAGGAATTTTTTTAAGTCTATCTGGGGAGCACAAGGCTATTTGTTTTAGCTGATGATAAAGGTGGCAATGTATTTGGAAAGACAGAGAGTAGGGAATTATAAAAAAGTGTGAGAAGTGAGTTTAGTGGTATTTTTTGTTAGCGTGCACAGACGGATAACAGAGTGCATGATATAGCTCAGATTAGGGAGGAGGAAAAAATACAGCAAATAAAAGTATATGACATAGAAGCCAATGAAAGCGAGAAAAAAATAAAAAATAAGAACAGATGATTGGACAACAGTACTAACCTCTTCAGTCAATCGGTCCGCAATCCATACCATTTACTAAATTAATTACCGTGACATTTTGCACAACACTGATGGGCAGTGACATGCGGTGAGGTTCATGGCTGGTGAGGCACTGACGTCGTCACAGTCAGATTTACAAACATATGAACCCTACAGAGTAGCTTATTCACCATTTCATTGGCAACAGTTAACGTGTTTTGTTTAAAATTTCATATCAGCATTCTTTACATATACAAACTAGCATAGAAAAAAATAACTTAAAAAAACGTTATCGTCATACCTTTACTTATAAATGAAGTCCTGCTTCGATTGAAAGTCCAGTTTAGAAAATTCTTTCAGTTTAGATATGTAATCTTCCATTTTGAAAATAAGGCCAAGCAACAGGAAAAAATAACTGGATGGCCGCACTTCACTTGCTAACTGTTTACTGCTGTCACAGTGACAGCCGAGGAGTCGTAATAAGAATCCCTGGGATCATCAGCGCCCCCTGCCATGAGGCAGGAGAACTGCGTGCCTCACCTAGTGCAGTTTTATGATCACTAAGCACAAGAATACACATAGTTGTTGATAAAAAAAAAACAAACACTGTGCATTATATAAACCAGCTAAAATATGGAAATTTAGTTCATATAGTAAAAGTGTTCGACATTTTAATAGCTACATGCAGAGGGACAGCAATACGGTCTCACTGCATAGCATGCCAGCACCGTTAGCATAGTCATTGCGTAATCCATGGTGAG
>VUQR01013480.1:0-16387 GCA_015108515.1 Hemichromis elongatus | reverse complement strand
GGAGTCTGACAGCAGTGGGGAGGAAAGACCTGCAAAATCTCTCCGTCCCACATCGTGGGTGCCTCAGCCTGCCACCGAAGGAGCCACTGAATCTTGAAACTAGAGGAAAAACTAGAGATTTTTCATTTGTTTCATTGGCAGATTTTTTCACCTAATACAAGATATTTTAGCTTGAAACAAAAGAAAAATCTCTAGTTTTTCCTCTAGTTTCAAGATTAAATGTCTTGAAACAAGTTCATTTAGCTTACTGAAATGTTGTCCTTTAGCTGATTGTGTCTTATTTTAAGTGTAATTAGATAATTTTGACTAGAAATAAGACAAATATACTTGGTAAGATTTTGAGTTTTTGCAGTGTTGAACTGGATGCAAATAAATTAGCGTTACCCAAGCACATAAATAGATTGGTTCTTATATAGCAGTGCTTGAGCATTCAAAGCACTTTATACAACAGGTTTCATTCACACAAAGATTTTGAGTTTTGCAGTGAACAATATGTCTAAGCTCATCTCAATGATGAGCTTCAACCGCTGCACATTGCTAGCAGTTTTCTTCACTAGTAATCCTGGGGCCTCTGGTCGCCACATCACTGTAAGTCATTTCCTGTTTTGAGGCAGCTTAAAGTAAGCACATCAAAGCTGTGTTGACAGAACACGTAGCTCAACAGGTTACAGAGGCACGATATAGTTATTCGAGAAAACCGCAAAACTGGGTTTCTCACTATAACAGAGTCCTTTCAGCTTAGATCCAGTTGGCATCTAAATATTGATTCTAGCAGCTTCAGTAAGTGAGATGCAATTTGTAATTTACAAACTGCACCAAGATCAGCCTCCTCCATGAGTACGCTTGCCTAAGGGCATCAAACCCATCTGAACTTTCTGTTATAGTGAAGTATTGCCCCTTTTTTGGAGTTTTTGCAGGTCAGATCACCACATGTAAATAAAACGATCGTCTTAAACAATCCATTACGAGTGACCGTTCTGTCTTTCACTACTTAATCAAATAAAAAATGAATAAATCAAAGAGACGGTGCCGAGGTAATATGCCACCTTAGTGCTAAAATAGAGTCATCATTTACCACTCAGTCTCACTAGCCGCCAAGAGGTGTGTAAAGGTAGATTAAATTTATCAAGATGCCAAAGTGGAAGTGGAACATCTGAGACGGCAATGTCAAGGGCCTTTTCCAGTCACTAACCAGAGATGGATGGAGGATGGAAAAGATAAAGCAGACAGAGGAAGAAGAGATAGGAAGATAAAGAACAGGAGCGAGAGAGAAGTGGTGATCCAGTTTCATTGTAACAAAATAGACAACGAAAAGAAACGGAATTGGAATCTGGAGGAAAGGAACGAATGAAGTGTTTGGAGTAACGGCAGTGAAGCTAGGGGTGATGACGTGATGGTGGGGATCCCCCCGAATCTCCATACAGCCACTTTTACCACAAGCACTGGTAGGCCCACTTGCAGATATTTTGCAGTTTAGGCGACTTAATTTGGAACAAGGAAGCGGGGGTCTTTCAAGACCAATAAAGTTTCCCATCCACACCGATTCCTCCATTCTCGTCTCTTTTTTGTATTCAATTTGCTTTTGCCAGCTCCCCACACTCATCAGTTCATTTAACTCTAAGATATGGCAGTAATCCCTACCACGAAACCTCATTATACTGAACACCTTTCATGGGAAAAAGCTAAGCAATAAGCGATGACTGAAATGACTTTTTTTTTTTTTGGCTTTGTAAAGATATAAGAAACTTGGCAAACTAAAGAAACAGATGTTTCTGAATTCTATATTAAATCATGATAAAATTTCTATTGATTGTATCTTTTCAAGCCCAGTTCCAAAGCTTGCAATAAAAATGTGAAATAGTGAAATAAAGCTGAAGTGGCAATTCAGCCATTAGAAGAATAAAACCTTATTTTCTGTATAACTTTCTACAAGAACGAATGACTGTTGCCTCGCCTTACGGTGTCTCCAATTATCATTTCTCTCACTTTGTCTTGTAACCTTCCTTTTTCTTTTTTTTCCCTCAATTTTCTAATCTGTCTGCCCTCATCAAAAGCTCTTATACTCCTCAGAGGCTCATTACTGAGTTGACTGGAGTTACTAACATGGGTCTGGTAGAATCCAATTGATCCATGCGCTCTCGTGAATGATCTTAGAGAAAGAACTGACACCGAGAGTACTCTGTGTCTGACAGAGAAAGGTGCATCAACTCCAAATAAAATGGGTTTGGAGCTCATTCCTGTCTGGGAGCCTAAACCAAGTCAGCAAACTGTGAAATGAGATAGCTGAGTCCTTGAATAGTGTGCATAATCTGTCTTTTGTTTAGTAGCTTTGTACTATAATAATCCTTTCTGACATTGTATGGGTACATTTTGTGGGACTGTATTAATTATCTGTCTTACTTGATGCTCTGACGAGGTCAAAAATGTACAAAGATATGAAATAATGATTATGTGCTGTTAATTTTGGAAATTAAAATGAATAAAAAAAATCATTCCATCACATATTTATTAAAAAGTACTATTTTCGAAATGCCTAAATTCTCACAAGCACTCCACCTCGAAATAAGTTAAACATTATATACCAAAAAAGAAATCAGTGTATTCTGCTTTGACATCAGCCAATCTTGCTGTTTGATAATTGATTTATTTAAACTGTTTTCAGGTTTTAAAGTTCAAATGCATTTTCAAGTAAAATAAAGATGCAGCTAGCTGAGACATAAGAAGCTACACTTGCTCATGCTTCATATTTCAAGCCTTCATAGAATGTAAGTGGATGAGCTGAATGGATGAGACCAAAACAGTGAAAACCTTGGCTGACAGTGACCCACGCCTGTCTTCACACCTTGGCTCATGTGATCAGGTAGAGGATCGATAGTGGGTCAAAGACCCCCCAAGGGTCACTTCCAATAGGGCTTAAAAATCTGGGATTCTCCACCAATTCGTCTTAGAACTGAAGAAGCTTCTCAGATGAGACTTAAAGAAGTCCAGTCGCTTTTCTTTCTACCACAGCCTGAATGACTGAGAACCTTCGCAGACAAACCTGGTTTTTGTTCACTTGCTCTAAACAGAATAATTTCAGTTTTAAAGGTGGGTACTTTAACACGGAGACTGCCTCAGTGGACATAAGAGGAGCTGTGTTCATTGGCAGTCTTGCACTTGCTCCATTTTTCTGCTTTTGAGTTTAGACCTGAAGCCTCTGGTGCAACCACAGGGAAAAGTTAAATACAGGAAGTTGTGTTTGAAAAGAATACACGTCCTATAGGTTTGTACAAAAAGAAAATCTCTTTGAGGAGTGCAACATATCACCTAATCAGCTCCAGGTGGAATATCAATTACATATCACATTAAATTTTAGACTCCATTGATTCCCACTCTGAGTTTACTGCGAGATACCCAGTGGACCTGGTAAGACTCCATCCTCAGCATACTGACGTTTGATGAGTGCTGTGACTGTATGCTACATTACATTCATAAATTGTAGCACTATAATGAGTTGTGACTGTGCAACTACGTAAAAACTTGTAGGGCGAGAAAACATTTGAGCAAATATCTGGAGTTTTGAATGAAACAACAGAGCTGAGATGCCGAGGCAGCGGAGGAGACAACATCTCTACTGCTGTCTCCTTTCATCTACAGTTTGCACATACAATTTGTCATGCCTGAGTATACACTGCGAGAAAAAAGCTGAAATGGGAGATTACTTCTTTTTGTCTCTCTCTTTTTGATGCTTTCACACTTTGACTGTGTGAGCTGTGCATAGCTATGGGCGAGACGTGTATTAATGTTTGTTTTATGTTCATTTTGAGGTTTTTATTTTGTGTGTGTGTGTGTTTGCCTCTGTTGAGGAAAAGCGAGGCAGGCAGCTGGCCGAAATTGAAGGGAATGACTGTGACCTTCGGACAAAATCAAGAGCAAAGTGTTTTCTGCCTTCATTGTTTTCACTTTTCTCTACTTTCTGTCCCAGCAAGCCTCATTTTCCCTCCCTCACTCCATCACTTTCTTTCCTTTGCGCTGCACAACAAAGCTGCGAGAAAGCAAGAAAAAAAAAATAGAGCATCAGCCCATTTTCTTTCACTCGCTTTGCCTCTCTTGTGGTTCCAAACTTCCTCCAATTGAAAACAGCAGTGGTGCATATTGTGCAGTTTGTGGTTTGAATAGACTTAAACAGGGCACTTTTCCTGGTGTGATAAAGAAAAGCAGACAGTATAGGGGCTGAAATATAAGTGCCAAGCTGTGCTTTCACTGAAAGGTCTGCAGGAGTTTAAAAAACTAATATAATCCGTCCCCACTTACACCTTTTGGTATCGGCTGCATTTATGCTCAGCTGCCCTCTTTTTAGCTTCATCTCGTTACTCTCTGCCATCATTAGGTCTCTATTTAATTTCTCTGTTCCTTTACCATTCGCCCTCTACCTGTTCTCACTTTGCTTGTGAGTTAATGGTTAATAAGCTCACATGTAACATGTTTATTGACAGAATTTTCATACCTTATATATGATTTTTTTTGACAATTTCTAAATAAAATATTATGTAACACATCAGCCTAATATTACGACGTTAACGCTGTTAATAGTTGTGTTATTTAGAGTTAAAGTACCCTGTGGGGTATTTTAATTTAAATATATTGAAGCTCTGTCATTTAAAGTAAAACATGAATACGGTTATCACAAAACAGTAGTGAACAGAGCTTTACGAATAAGTGTGAGAACTACAAAGTGTGCATCGTCGAAGTAGCCTCAGTGTTACTCTTTCTCTCTTAAACCGTCCTACAAACTCAGACTCAGCATCTCAGGATTCGGCAAATGTTAGGTGAGTTTTGTTCATCACGCAATAAATATTTGTGTGTTCTGTGTCACTTCGTGCTTGACTGTTTCTTTTTGTCTGTTGTGAAGCTCGCTGAGACGTATTTGCGTCTCGGGGTCCCGCTGACCTTTCAGTAAGAGATCCGCTGTGCTCACACAAAATATCGAACTGACAACAAGTAACTGCCTGAATTAATCTTAAAATGTAAAAAACAAAACAAAACATGTATTTAGAAGAGGTCTAGTAACACCTGAATAAACAGCTCCATCATTTCATAATGAATAAATGTGCATCTACACATTGTGTATTATTTACTTTCTAATAATAGTTTCTTCTCATATTAAGCAAGACTAAACTATTTCTATCCACGTTTGTGAATGCCATACTAAGGAGTGATGCTTTATAAATGAAGTATTAAGTATTACCTAAGCCCTTGCTAATGCTTAATAGTGTTTAGTTAATATGAAGAGTTACGCTTTTGCCTTTTAGCCTCTGTGGGCAGAGTGTTAGCTTGAAGCCCAGTAGAGAAGAATGGCTGCTGAGTACACGAGCTAATATTTGCCCTGTGCTAAACTGAGCAAACATGGATAAAGTGAACACAATCGCCTTCTCTGTCCCTGGCTGTCTGCCTTGTTGTCCTTTCATTCCCTTCCTGTCTTTGCTCTGCCTCTGTAGAGCCGACTGCTGATAAATCATTGGTGTGCAATGATTAATCAGCAGTGCACACACTGTGCACATGTTGTTTTCAAGCAAATCACTGAGTGAGGGGATGAATCTGATAATCCCTTTCCGGTGTGTGTCTCTCTACATCAGTGTGTGCTTATTAGGTACATCTGTGCAATCCAATCCGACAGGCCTGCAGCAAAACCCGACATTCATGAAGCTCACGATGTTCCAGTCTGGGTGACGAAAGTTTGTAAATGTTCCCAATTAAAGCTCTGTCACACTGAGGCGGAACACTACTACCAATATTCTGTGACAATGGAGGAAGCACAATGTCTGTAGCCTGACCTTAGCTCACATTAAGGGATACGCTGTATGGATGAAACTATTCGCAACTGGTTGCATTATTGCAAACTGGAAGCACTTAGGACCCACAACTTTAGACTATGGACCAGCTCAATAAAAATGGACATTTTGCAGCTCATATTATTCTTCTTCTGCACAAAAAGGATTCCTATTAGTGCTTCCTATTTCACACAGAACGTGGTAAAACAAGTATTCTAATTTAAGTTCATTATTTTATTTAATTCTAAGCTGGCAGTTGCAGATTAGGGCCTTGAAACTTTAAACTACAGCTATTTAAACATGGAGACGTGGAAATTAGTGTAGTTTGTTAGCGGATAAATGTGAAATTAATTTTATTGATTGAACAAGTATTCTTGGTATGTGTTTTGTGCTGCAGCAGGTGTGGTTCCAGCAGCATAAAAAAGACACGGTGCAGATTAGGACCAGGGATGCATCACTAAATTAATACATGCATATTCCTGTGACATTAAAATCTGCATTTTGTTTTTCATTTAGTGGTTTTAGTAAGGGACAGTTTAACCACTTGCACATATAAAATATATTTGCACCTAAAATATGCTGTAAATAAATGTATCAATGAAAACGTGGTGCTTCCAGACAATTTTAAATGAATATAACCTGTTTACGACCAGGTTGTGTTCAGCATAAGTTACCACGGCGGTTTAGCCACGACACAAAGAACTCTAAGTTTAAGCTCGACACAGCCTGATAATCTTGTTTCGTCGTGCACTGCTTTGCAGCGATACACAGTACAGCACACCTTTCATTTCCTTTCTTTCTCATCATTTCGTTATGTCTGCTGCTCCCACATGGTCACATTTACTGGTCGCTTTGGACTGCACTACCTTAAAGCTAACATGTCATCAGTGTCTGTGCTGCGTGGCACTGGATCACCTGATAGTTCAAAGTTAACAGAAATGTCCACGAGGGACTTACGAGTGCCTGTAAAGCTGCATGTTTGTAAAATATCAAAAACATGCCAAGTCATGCTTTCAATCATTGTCTAATGTAACGCCTATAATTATAAAGCATTACAGAGATGTACCTAACTGCTGTGTGTTGAATTTAACACGGGTCAAATGTTATTCAGGTGACACAAATCCATATCAGCATGAAATGCTGAAGTAATATATTCAGTTACTTTATTACAAATACCTCATCACTTCCTGTTAAATATGCTGTATTCATACGATGGAGAGATTCAGATCCTTTTTTGCCACTGAGCAGTAAATATCTAAAGATATTGTATTTGGTTTCAGCATGAACAGCTAAAAATCGCTTTATTCATGAGGTGAGCTGGGTTTCTTTTTAAGGTAGGCGTAAGAAACATGTAAAAAGCTAAGCAATAATATCACAACACAACATTCTGATGCATTTCACTCTATTCAATTAATCTGAGGAGAATGTTTTGTCCTTTCTAGTTCATCAGCACATTACAGGTGCAGGGAATTCACTGTCTGCCAAGCTAATTTATGCTACTGACTGTCAATCAGTGATTTAGGCACACACGCAGCCAGTTACTGCTCTACAGTATGAGGTACAGCATAGAAATGCTATACTGCACATCTCTATTCATTTTCTTTGTGGGAAAGCAAAAAAAAAGAAAAGAAAATCCCTCGTGCAACTGCAATGTTTCCGTCTCGGTCCGGTGCCTTGGCACACAGCTGCGTACAAGTGGACTGTTTCCAATTCTGTGGTTGTGTCTTGCATGATGACAGAGCGAGTGGCCTTTAAATTTTCAGATTATTTTGCGGCAGGGTAAAGGATAAGTGTTTGTCAGGTGCTCCTTCATGTTTTGAAGTAGCACCTGCAAGCTAAGCAAAGACGGCTGGTGAAGAGGAGAAAGATACTACAGCTCTGAAACCACAATGGCAGGCCTCTAGCCTGGTTTAACCCTTGGATGCACAACCTACAAATACCTACACTCTTCCGCGAGTGGGGTCAAAAATGACCCCAAATAAAATCAATGTATTTTTGCAATAAACTGGGTGTTATTCTTCAAAATCTTTAAAACAAAGAGTTGTAATATATTCATATTCCTGGTATTCCTCATAAAACATGTTTGTGACATGAGGCCATTTGCATTTTCATATATTTTTTTTATTAATTTTAAGAAATCGCAGTTTTTGTATCACTACCTAACTCTTCAACAAAGTCATTGCGGTTTTGCTATAAACTAAAGACATTTCTCTCATTTTGGTTAAGATGATATATCTTATTCAAACAAAAGAGTAATTTCATTTTTGACCTTTTTTTTTTTCATTCACATTTTACACACTTAACAAACAATCAATCAGGTATCAAAACATGTTTGTGTGTCCCTTGGTCTGGAGGAAGAACAGAGAACATTCAACGGTTCAGGAGACCATAACACTTTCCACGCATATGTACACACGCAAACATCTTATCTCCTTTCACTGTGTGCATCTGTCACAAACTACTTGCTTCTGGCTATGACCATTGCACACAGGGGTACTGCATTTCCAACAGCAATCAGTGACTTTGCGATCTTTGTTTCTTGGACACAACTGGCACCTCTTTCTCTTCTGCTGGCCCTGTGTGCTTCTTTCCTGTGGCTGGATCACAGCAGTTTTGGTCACTCCACACCTTCCCATTGCTTCAATGATGTAGGGTCGGGGTACATTCCAGTTGACTTTTCATGTGAGGTGTCACAAGCTCCTCTGAGAGCTCTGTGAGGAAATGTTGTCGTCCGTCAGTGATGCCCATGGAAAATTCAGGGTGCTGAGCCCTGAAAAATGAGTAGGCATTCAGAGCGGCGACATCAATCATGTTGTACCAAAGAACCACGGGCCACCTCTGCGTCTGGCGTTTGCAGGTGTAATTGCAAACCATCTGGTCTATAGTATCTACTCCCCCTTTGGTCTGGTTGTAGAAGAGGATCGCTTCTGTTTTTTTCTTTGGGCTGCTTTCGTCCACCATCTTGCTGTGGTGCATTGTGCTGAGCAGCAAAACAGCCTTTCCCTTTTTTCTAACATTACTGTTAGCTGACACATTTCAAACATTTGATCACTAATTTGATCACAGTTTTTAATCTGTCAATGAAAAACAAGTTCATACATGGAGAAAAATAATTACATGTATGTTGCTGTGTAATAATGACCTCCTGGCGGGTGAGACTGCTGACATCAGATGTGTAAGTGGCACAGTCAGTGTTGCTAAGAATGAAAGATTCGTAGAAGATTCCGTAGGAAGTGCTTGGGGTCATTTCTGATCCCACTTGTGAAAGAGTGGGGTAGTGATATAAAAAATGCATTTTTTGAAAAAATGAAAAAAATTTTAAGGTTATGTAAACATGTTTTATGAGGAATACCTGGAATATGAATATGTTACAATTTTTCATTTTAGAGATTTTGAAGAATAACAACCCGTGGGGTCATTTTTGACCCCACGGGTGCATCTAAGGGTTAAGCTGTTGTGAGGATAATTAACAAGCTTTATTCCTGGTTATGCAATGGAGGGGATGCTCTCAGTATCAGCCCAGTGTAAAGTTACCTCTGGATTTATAACCAAATTTGACAAGCTAAATTTAAAGCTGTGTTTATTTCGGTTAATGCCAAATACTCGCCTTTTTCTCTAGATACTGCTGCAGTGTAACAGATTAATGTAACTTTATTTTTTTTTACACATTTTTAAAGCTTATAAACTGGAACGAAAAGAGAATAAAATTTAAAAGGTTTTATGAATTTATGAAAGGTAACGGTGAAATTTGCTCACTTCTCTGCTTCTTCTGAGAGAAATGTAACTCCTGGCAAAATGTGAATGATTTATAATTAACAATGCAACAACGCAGCATTACCCATGATTAGTGAATGGATTTATGACTCTATAATGTTTGTGGTAATTGTGATTGTGTGCATTTCCCAGCGGATCTTAAACAGTATACTCTGCTGCACAGATCAATAAAGCCATGGGGTTAAACCGAGCACTGTAAAAACAAGCAGAATGAGCAGGTATAGTTTAAAGAACAGAGAAAACCTTATTGGCGCGCCGTATTTTTTATCTGATAAGGGATATTAGGTTTGCAAATAGAGGTGGAAATAAACTATGCAACAACTTAACTGCTTTATAAAGTCATTTAATTCTTAAAATGTTGCTCGGAGGGAAAGGGTAATTTGACAACGACATTAAAGAGATACCGTTTTACTGAACATTACTTCATGCAAACTGAAATGATGATTATTAATCACTGCTGCAGCTTGCTATGACACCATTTAAATTCTGGCTTCTAGATCAAAATAAATTGCTTGTTAAAATCTACGGAGGCATATGATAAATGTAATGAGCCATTCGAATAGCAAAGCTAGAGTTGGCGAGTGCTACAGTCCATTATCTATCCGAGTAACAAGATAAACCTCAAATTAGAACAGTTTAAAGTTACCTCAGCGATGGCGGTGGTGCAATTACAGCTTTGGTGAGATTTTGCGATAGAAAAAAACAAAAGCAAAGTTAACTGACCGTGCACACTTCATTAATTCCCTATAAATGTCTAGAGAGAAGCATTGGTGGTTAGCTGCAGGTTTGCTGTGAACAAAGAGTGCATTGTATATTAAACAGCTGCTAATGATCTCTTAAAGGTTCCGAGCTGAGAAGCGCACGCTTTAAAAATGAAACAACTGACATATTATCATGCAGCAAATTGCGACGGATAATGAATAATTAAATGTATAAATTGCTTTCTTCTAACCTTTAGCCTGCGTCTCATTGGGGCGAATACTGTCACAATCATACGTAATGTGGCTGAAAAATGAGCACCACATTGATGCAACTCCACTGAGAAGTGCGTGCGTGCAGAGGATTATTATAACCGGGCTCTCTAGATGGCGCATGACACGTAATCAGCACACAGATGTGGAGCATAGATGCTTTTCAAATCATTAATGCATTTTTTGCAACTCTTGTTTTGTGTTTTAAAGGCAGCGCTACGCACGGTGGAACAAAGATGTTTGTGACTGGATGCAAGGGTTTGAAGAAAAAAAAAGGGTTTCTTTACAAGTGGCTGTTACAAAGGCGCTCATAAAGCACGAGGCTGTCTCCAGCAGTGACGGCTGTGTGCGATTTTTGTTTACAAGGTGGCACCACAGTTTTCAAAGATCTCAGTTTGAACTAAATGAAAAGAAAAGAGAGAAGGAAAAAAAGTTTTGTGCTCTGCTTCATCCTGAGAATGATAACGGGGCGCGTCACGTCGTTCTTCTTCTTTCTAACCGAACCGACACAGGATTCAAAGTGACAGCGTGAGAGGGCGAGACAGCACACCCACACACAGACCTGCAGTCACCTTTCAGTTCATTAAGCATTTTTGTCTGATATTCAAAGGTCTGACAATATTCTGTGTTTCGGGTTGTCTTTGGAGTTGTGACTTCCAACCCTATGCCCACTGTTTCCTATTAAAGATGCAAAAGCCTTAAAAATGGATCTTTAAAAGCTTGATCTTTAAAATAATAATAATTATATTAATAAAATAAAGCAAAGCAAATTAAGAGTCTTTTTTCTGCTTCTCGGGAAAAACACCACTCATAAATGTCTGAAAAGCTCTGAAGATATTTGACTTCTTTGGATTATGTTCATAACTTCATCCAAAATCTCAAACTAAAAAAGCCTCTCAGCTAAAATAAGCAGTTTGGTGTTTAAAGTTTAACTAAGGAAATTGCTTTCGAAAAGGTTACAGATCCCATGCAGGAGGTGGTGCAATGACTTCCTTAAACTTTGACTTGGACTGATTTTCTAAGATATTTCCGTCTAAATAAATGCATATTAGTACACGTGTGGGTGGTCAGCTTGCCAGGTGCGACCCTGCTTCCCCAGCAGGTGATAAACGCTGCTGTCTTGCCAACTGCAGGTGCTCTTCCCCGTCTTGCTGTGTCGCCATAGCAACCCTGGCGCGCCAGTTCAGAGCATTGCCAGCAGTGGTCGTCAACCGTGATGAATCACGGGCCGAGAAAATGATATTGAACACTTACAGTCTGGCATTTGTTTCACTCTTTCTTTTTTTTTTTTAACCCCACCAACTACACATACTGTACACACATATTCTGTATGTGGCCACAAGTTTACATAAACTCATTGTCAGCATGAACGTCATGGTAATTTTGGTATTTTTTATTAATAACTATAATTATACAGCATATATCTTTAAAGATGTTAGAAAACAAGAATTGGATGCTCAAGTTTAAATTCATTTGGAATTTTTCTCTAATCCACTCAAGTCAAATTATGCATACATGCACATGCATACAAGCCAAGTTCCTAATAACTTCTCTTTAGTGATTATGATTAACTGCAGCTGGCAGTTTCTCTTTGCCAGCATACAAAGCATTTGTTTAATAGCACTTGTTGGATTCAACAATACTCAGAAGTGAGAAAAACTCGGCGAAGAACTGGAAGCTGCTGGAACACAGTGAAGTGACTTTTACATCGCCGCGACCTAAGAGAGGATGCTGAATCTCCGGCTCCACCGCAGACTCGTTGAAGCTCGACTGAAATTTTCAGCTGCCCACACGGAAAAAGCCAAATGCTTTCTGGAGGAAAATTGTGTGTTCAGATGAGAAAAAGATTGAGATGTTTGGCCAGCATCCTAAGAGGTCTGGTTGGAGGACTAAAGGTCAGACTTTTAAATCTGAGAAGTGGTTTTGGAATGGATAAAACAAGCTATCACTAGTTTTCTGGGATGGCCTTACTAAAACCCTGACCTTACTAAAAACGGTGGAGTCTGCTCCATGCCAAACACCAGCCAATTAAAATTAACTGTATTAATTCTACCAAGAAGAGTGGTCAGATTTCCAGGCAGAATTGTGTCAGTACAGTACAGTGAGAGAGTGCTAGCTGTTCAAGCAAACAGAGTTTTTAGAATGATGCAGCATTTGTTGGGAAGCTTTACAGTAATGTAGTGAGTTACTGCTACCTGTCTCCCCAACATGCTCGTCGTTGTCTGACACGTGTTGCAATAGAGAGTAGTTGGTTGCAGCACAGCAGCAGAGACTCATACTGAGCTTGGCTAAAATGAATTTACAAAGACAGCACGAGGATTCTGCTTAACTATCAAACAACTTAGTTGCTGACGTCAGATAAACCTTATTCCCGATCACCGGCCCTGGTAAACTAGCCCCTACTTCATAAACTGACAGTATTCATCCTCCAGGTTAACAGCGTCTGAGCGTTTGACTATACTTTGCTTTAATTCAATTCAATTCCGTTTTATTTACATAGCGGCAAGTCACAACAACAGTCACCTCAAGGTGCTTTATATTGTAAGGTATACACTACAATAATACATACAGAGAAAACCCTCAACAATCAAATGACCCCCTATGAGCAAGCACTTTGGCAACAGTGGGAAGGAAAAAACTCCCTTTTAACAGGAAGAAACCTCTGGCAGAAACAAGCTCAGGGAGGGGCGGGGCTATCTGCTGCAAAATGATTATGAAAGTCATCAGCTGCTTCTGTGTACATATCTTCTAGCACTTTAAAAAATCTTTTTTTGTTGAAAGAGGTCACTGCTTTTTTTTTTTTTTTTGCATGTACAGCAGCGTCACCCTTTGAGGACCTGGTGAGCTGTAAATGCTCTTTAGTGTTTTTAGCTCAAACACAGGAAATTATTGTAATTTTCTCCATGTGAGACACCTCAGCAGCCAACATCCTGTGTCAATGGGAAACATTATCGCAGGCCTGTGTGCCCTGCTTGTGGCCAGATTCAGATTTACGTGTCAGTGGGCAAGCCCACCTTGAACAGGTCACTGGGAAGGATGCCAGCATTAACTGTGCGCACATATGCCCATCTGACCTGTGATGGCACGGAGCGGTGTAGATGACTGGATGACCAGGAGGTGAAAGCATAAAGGTCGCAGTGAGGTCACATCCCTCTGGTAACTCTGCAGGCCTGTGCTCATGTGTGTCCACACAAACAGAACGCTAAAGCAGGCAAAAAACTGACTGCAATTAATATGGACACACACACACACAGCTGCTTTTGTGGATATATGGATTGTGTTTGCTTGTGTGAGTATGAGAAAGAGACACACACACACACACACGTACAGACACGGAGGATTTATGAGGCAGTATTGTTGGTTATTTACAGGTACTGCTCTGCTCTATTTACTGTCCATAACTGCGGACTGTTGGCCTTGTTTAGCACTGCTGGGGCAGAACCACTTACTGTATTGTCAAAATCTGTGTGTGTGTGTGTGTGTGCGCGCGTGTGTGTGTGCATGCATGCATTGCACCAACCCCGCCTCCAGCAACAAAACCCACCTCCCTATAAATCCAGGATGATTTAACATGAGCCCCTATTTACTCTCACTCCTTGTGCGTGTCGCCAGCTTCACCGCGGATCTCTGGGGCATAAAATATAAACACGGTGCCACTCTGCTAGCTAGAAGGGTGGGAAAAAAAACCTATGAAAATAGAAATCACCAAATATCAATGGCAGGGCACCCCAATGGCTTCCACTTCTCTCATTACCAATCTAAGGAGTGTGGGAGTGCATAGATGAGCCTCCTCACTTGATAGTAGACAGTTCCCACTCTCTTACCCTCGCAGCCTCTCTCTCTCTTTCTCTCTCTCAAAAATCTGCTAACCTGACATCTTATCATCCAATCAAGCAGACAAACCTTACCGACACTCCGCACCTCATCACCCCACCAAAAATAAATGTAGAAGCAAGACAGACGTGTGGAGAGGAAGAACAGAGAGTGGCTGAAGGGAGGGATCGTAAAACGAGCAATTCAGCCAAGGAAGGGAAGCGAAGACCAGAGGCATATTCTGAAAGATTACTTCTTAAAATTTCCTACTACAAAGAATTTTCTCCGAGCCTTAACGTGCTAGGCTCCAACACAAAATGAAGGACATTTTAAAGTAATGGAAGCACAGGAGTGTTTTGATCTCAAATGCAACACAAAGCTCAAATGCCTGAATGTTAACGTAGCTGCCTGTAACAATAACCATTTAGGGTTTTTTTTACAGCATAACAGAAGCATGCTGAATGTACAGGGATGAGGGGTCAATGTTACTGACAGGCAGAGCTTCATAGGGATCAGTTCTCCAGTAGAAAGTAGTTCTAATGCGCTGCATGAGAGATGGGATTGTAGTTAGTAAGAAGAGGTAAATTGCTGTAGAAATTCAGGTTGACGATTGTTCGCAAGAATCAAGACGCACCACAGAAAACTTGCTCTGACTTTTCACATCAAAAATCTGGCAGCAAAGAAACTTCTAA
The DNA here is from genome assembly GCA_015108515.1 of Hemichromis elongatus. NCBI lineage: Eukaryota > Metazoa > Chordata > Actinopteri > Cichliformes > Cichlidae > Hemichromis > Hemichromis elongatus. Next base: position 1,327 of record VUQR01013480.1, on the reverse strand, counting down.
TCTGGTACGATGCAATTCTTCCATGACTGTACCTGGAGATCGGCTGCATCTTCATCTCCTGAGTGGCTATTTTTTTTTTTTAACTAAAGTCGTTTTGTACAAGCTCTACCACACACTACATTCCATTCACATCCATTATGTTTAATGATGATAGATATTGCAAATCGAATTAATCAAAATAAGCAGAAATCCCATGGGAGAAGCAAAACCACTCATTTTTATTTAATTTATGCACTTGTTTTCCTCGCCGAAATGCAACCCAGTTCCAATTTATTAGTTAATGCAGCTCATGTTGCTCACAGGGGATCAAAATAAAGCAAGGATATAAAATAAATTTAAAAATAATTAAATGAAGAAAAGAAGTTTTGTTTCAGTCTAAAAATCAAGAGTCAAACAAGATTACAATGTCGTCACTTTTCCCGAATAACACAGACTCATGCAGGAATAGTGCAGAAGCACTTTCCCAACATATGTTGTGTGCATGAGGTGCTGTATAAAACTGAAAGATAAACGGAAAAAAAAATCACTGGCTCCATATTTTTGTTGACATTGTGCAATACATGTGATGATCCACGCGCAGGATTTGTATGACACTTCGACTCCACACTATCGCACGCATAAACACAGCTGTGATGACAGTCCATAGCCGATTGTGTGCTAATGCCGGCTGTGCATTTCCACAGCGTGGAAAGCCAAACACGAAAACATGACCACTGTGTGTCAGGCTCAGGCTTCAGGCTCAGACACTGTGCATGCTCTCTGCTGACATCCACAAGTAATTCAATTAGATATCCATGAATACCTAATTTTGTTTAATAAAGCAGCTTCTATTATAGATGAGAAATAGAAACGCTGCACTCAGGCACTAATGTGGAGGCAGCTTGCTAGCGGTGGTAGCAGGTAAAAAAAAATTACGAGAGGATATGCACACTGAAATGAGATCAATGTCAGCTGTAAAGCATCACTGTACTGTGCTGAGCCTCGATGACGAGTGACAGGATTTAAGAAGAAGAGCAAAAGGTTTAAAAATAATGGCAAAAACTATAACAGCTACAGTTATTCCCAGGGAACAATCTCTAAACTGCTGAACCATACGTGAAGCGAAAGAAAGGCAAAGCCTGAGGTTATATTTCATCAGTTGGAAGATCATTTTGCACACAGCTCACGGGTTTGAAAAAAGTCGGGATGCAAACAAGAAGGTACAATCATGAATTGTCTGCTTTTATTTTACTTATCTTGGGACAGCTGGGGCTCTCGGGTCAGCTCATGTCACCGAAACACAACCCCCTGGACAGCTACGTAACTGCAGCACCTGAATTTACGTTTG